>CAUDNR010000120.1:28746-40536 GCA_958430865.1 Entrophospora sp. SA101 | reverse complement strand
GCTCTTATAACTTGTCCACAATACTGTTTGGTGTCAATTTATACAGACAGTCAATCATCTATCCAACTACTTGACAATAACATCACACCTAACACTACTTGCAATAAATTTAAAATCAAAAATTACTCTATAATATCCTCAACCCACCACATAAAAAAATCATTATCATTAAAAATATTCTTTCACATTCAGGCAATAAATATAATGATTTAGTTCATAACTTAGCTAAATCAGCTTTGCCTGAATACTCCAGGTAAATCCTTCTTTGGTTAGCTTGGTCTAAAGACTCTTATTGCTGCGCCATGCAGCCAAATTTCAAAATAGCAATTTTGTAATTCATTCAAAAATGTATATAATAAAATTTTTCAAAAAATAGGACTTCACGTGATTTTAGTTTTCTTACTGCCAAATTAAGATAGATAGTCAAGAGCTAGTCTAATTTTGGTATATTTTTCCTAAATTTAGAAATGATTATAATGGACAAATTCCTTGCGAGCATAGTAAAGTACATGTTTTAAAAAATAATCGAACTCTACAACAAATTTTTTTTTTGAGAAAATCTCTCTATTACATTAAAACTAAAATCATATTCTATCAACTAATAGAGCTATTTTTTTAAAAGGTAGGACAGAGAGTGACTTCTATACTTTTAAAATTTGCCCAAAATTTAGGAGGTCTTTATACCAAGCCAACTATATATATTTTAAATGTCATAAAATTAATATTAACGAAACTAAAAATTTAACAATCTATTTAAAAAAAGATGCATAATTTAAATGATGATTTGTCAGTTTGAAGAAGTAAATTTTCAAATATAGTATTGCCAAAAATTGCAAGATTTTTAAATCTTAGAATTTTCTGGAAACAAAATTTATCAAACGGGAAAACTCTTACCACACATACCTCGGTTACACGACAAGGTTTTTTTAAGATAAGACTTCCTTATTTTCTACCAATCATGGGGTTCTGGGTTGGGATTGGTAGGTGTGGTAAGAGTATTCATCAAACGGTCACACATAGACATCCTAAAATTTGTATGAATTAAAAGATTCTAAAGGCCTGTTTCAGTTTAATTTTGAAACCATCTAAAAATATAAAGCATGTTGTGAAGTTAGCAAATAAATCAGAAATGATTTGCAAAAAGTTGTACATGACAAAAATCTGAAATTATTATTAATTATTATTATTGTAATACTAATATTAAAACCAGTCCAATTTAAATGAATCATTATCCCATAGAATTACCTAAAGTGTTGACTAAACATAATTTATTTAATTCAAAAATTCTAAGAATTTAAAACCATTTGTTCACTTTAAAGAAACATGAATTTGTTCTACAAATGGAATGTTTAAATGGGGCATACTGCAACAAAACCAAACAAAGTGAACATTGGTATTACCAAGAATGTCAGTGATCAAAAATTTGGTTATCATCAATATTAATATGATTTATAATTTCATATTTGTTATCTTTTATTTTTCTTAAATGATATATATAACTATCCCTATATAAAAATAATATATAATATGAAATTAATTTACATTAGATCTACTATGGATCCCAAAAATTATAGTATTATCAGAAGTATTTTAAAAAAGGAACAAGGTGAAAAATTGCTCCTTATGTTTTCAAAATAAACAATACTCAGACACTTGAAGCTTATCTAAAAAAAGTAAGAATTACCTATGAAATTTACCAAGAAAGAAAAATAATAAACATTATGAAAAGAAAGCAGAATGAAAGTGTACTATTATCTAACAAAAGCAAAAATCTTTGGAAGAAGAAAAATAACATGGAATGAATCTTATAATTACATACTTATCTATTTTTCTTTTTAATCCTTTTAACAACACAAATAATAGCAATCGTAAACCTAAAATTAAAGTTATACCTGCTATTCATCATTTATTTTTGAAGTATTGTTTTTACATTCATCAGCAGCTTTGTCAAAATCTTCATTACATTTATAATCAGGAAGAATGTAAATCTTATTTTTATCAGTAATACTGTAGCTGCTTTTTTATAATCATTGGATTATCATCAATAAGATATCAAAAGTCAGAATATTTTCTCTAACTTACATCTAAAGGAAAATAACCATCATTTTCTTTGATAGTTGGAATGAATTTCAATTTATACAGAGAAAAATTATTTTCTTATTTTCAATCAAGGTCATTTCTTAGTTTTTTTAACTTCAATTTGAGTAATTTGACCATTCTTTTCCTCTTTTAACTCCTTGTTTTCCTCTTCTAGCTGCTTAATTTTTTCTTCTAAACCCTTTATCTTAGCCAATAATTACTGCTTTTGTCTCTTACTCCACTCTTCAGATTTTTCTTGAAATTTGGTTACTTTCTCTCTTTGATTTCCGATGCTTCTTCAGCCTCATTCGATTGTTCTTGTAGGGAGTTTATTTGTCTCTCATAAAAAGCAGCTTGACTTATTTCTTCATTAGGCAAGAGAGGAAGTCCCTTTTATTCCATACCTTCTTCGTATTTGACACAAAAACATCAAGGTAATGTCTAGTTTGTAATCTACTACATCTTTTGCATTTTAATAATTCATCATTTTCAAATTTTTCAGTTTTCACAAACTACATCATCCGCAACATACTTGCCATTTGTTTTTAATCGTTTTTTTCGGTCGCGTTTACTTCGACGACAATCATTTCGTCGACACCCATTTCGTCGACACCCATTTCGTCGAAAGTTTGTTTAATCGAAAGTTCATTTCATCGAAAGTTCGTTTCGACGAATGTTCATTTCGACGAAAATTATTTCATCCTCGGGCCGGAGACCGAACGAGTTAGATGTGAGGAGTGTGGGAAGTTAGTTAAGAAATTAGATGAGGAAAGCGGGGTGTGTGGAGAAATTTGTTTAATGAAGTTTTTTTTTGTGACGAAATAATTTTCGACGAAATGAACTTTCGACGAAACAAACTTTCAACGAAATGGGTGTCGACGAAATAACTGTCGACGAAATGATTGTCGACGAAATGAATCAGACCCGATTTTTATTGTAGAAGAAACAATTCCTTTTTCCCCTTCGAGTAATTGGCAAATTTAATGGCTTTATTTTTTAATTGGCTTTTTCTTGGTTCTATTTTATTGAATATTTGATCGATTTATTTATAATATAGTAATAGTAATAGAGTTGATTTTTGTAAGTTTTATAGTGAAGCAAGAAGCCAAAAAAAAGTCTGATCAACAACCCACAAAAGTTCACTATTGAATGTAAGCATTTTTTTTAGAATGTTATTATGGATGAAAATACTGTGTAAATATTTATTGATTATTTGATTGTTTTTTAAACCTATATAAAATTATGTTTAATAATGATTATTAGAAGGATTTGTTATTTGATTTTTATTGAAAACTAAATGATTTTGTGATGATTTTATAATGTTCTAATATAAGGCGGGATTATTTATCTTGTTTCAATGTCAATGAGAGTAAAATAAAGATTTATAAAACATATTCTTGAATGTAAAATTCGTTCAAACAGCGATGTTTTTTTTATTTATGAGTAATGCAATATGATGATTGTTAATTATATTTGCATAAAGGAGAATTTCCTTTGTCAGTAAAAAATAAATAATATAATAATAAGATTATTTTTCTTCTAAGGATTTCTGCTTTTTGTTAGGTAATAGATACCTTCATTCTGCTTTCTTTTCATAATGTTTATTATTTTTCTTTCTTCTTGGTAAATTTCATAGGTGATTCCCTCTTTCTTTAGATAAGTTTCCAGTTTCTAAGTATTATTTATTTTGAAAACATAAGGAGCAATTTTTTCACCTTGTTCTTTCTTCAAAATACTTCTGATAGTGCTATAATTCTTGGGTTCCATAGTAGATCTGATGTAAACGAGTTTCATATTAATTATTTTTATATAATTATGGTTCTATATATCACTTAACAAATGGGACATTATAAAACTGATTGTGATGATAATAACTAAATTTGATCCTTGAAATTCTTGGTAATACTAATGTTCACTTTGTATGGTTTTGTTGCATTATGCCCCAAATTAGGATAAGAGACTATACTACCAAGAAGTATATGCTTGGAAGACTCTATGAACTGTTCAATTTTTTTTTTTGTTATTTGGACATTTACTCGACTGGTAATAAAAAGTAAGTGATCGCCAATAATTTGTGTCACCATGAAATTTTGCACCAATAGCATACAATTTGTAGATCCAAAATTGATTACACGATATAAAACTTAATTCGTTTTTTCTACTAAGCAAACAGAACATGATATTATAATTTTTTATGTTATAGATTAATATTATGATGTAAGTAAAACAAGTTTCGTCAAATGACCTCAGAAGCGGTTTTCAGTTTTAGACTTGCGCAAAATTATTTTAAAAAAGGTATCCAGCCTACAACCTCCCATTTTTTTTATTAATAGATTAAAAATCACAAATTCGGTCAGATGACCTTGGATGCCCAATATAAAACTCTGTCTGTACGTGACCGTCTGATCGTATTAATGCGAACCTCGAAAGTTGATCGGTGATTTTTTCTGTTTAGGTAATGAATGATTTACGAAGACTAATTAAAATGTATTAGTGACCAGTCTCTATGATAGCATTTTTTCCATTTCGAGTTTCCTTTTGGGTCACCCTTCACTCTTTTTTTTTTCAAAGAACTTTTGCAATATAAAAAACAAACTACTTCTTACATTGGAAAGATTTACATTTTAACTATTGATGACGTAACCATTATCACGCCACTTTTCCATATAGAAGTGCTTTATGACATTTTCATGACGAATTGATAAACTATTACTATATTTGTTTTAATTAAACTGTTTATCTATTATTATTATAAATACTATGCAATGAATACATTTTTTACAATGCCGAAAAATTTGGTAAAAAAGGAATTTTTTTGACAAAAATAAAGTATGTTTTTATCATTCGTATGATTATTTATTTTCATAATTTACTAATGCAAACCTAAATACAAAAACAATTATTTAATTTTTACATCGAAGCATGTCTATTGGAGGTTCTATTCTCGTTGGTAATAAAAATATTGATGGTAATTTTGTAGAAGATCGTAATGAGCAACATTTTGAAGGCCTTGATTTTAGAATTAAAATCGAAACCCTGCCCAATGAAGATTATAGTGCAAGATTATTTTTTATAAATAAAAATGATGATAATGAAATTCCGATTCCTGATGGGATAGTTTGTAAAGATGTTACACTTAGAAACGAAGTCATCAAATACCCATTACCTTTAACTAATTATTTTTTAATTAATCATCCTCTCAAATATCAAATAACCTATAAGGGTGAAAAGATATATCAACTAAATTCTGAAAAAAAGATAGTAGTGCATAATTTTAAAAAAAAACATAAGGATAAGGATATGGTGGATCTAATTAAAAATCTAAAATTAGAAGATAAATAATTTTTGTTTTTAATTATTATATTTTATGTATTTTATTTATACATTGTTATTTTTATGAATAAAGATTATTTTTTACATATAAAAAAGTTTGTTATAATTAATAATGATGATGACTATGTTTAATGGAAATTTTATGCATGTGATTATAATATAACTTTATCACTGTTCATTTTTAATACATTACATTCAGTCAATTGAAAAACTTTTATTTGTCATAAATAATTTATCAAAATCATGTGCTTAGAGAATTCAATCACAAACTGACCAGGGATAAAATCAAGATTTACTTATTTAACAACCATTTAAATCATAATAACCATGCAATGTGTTTGGATTTAGCATTAGCAGTTGCTCAAGATGTGCACTATTCCTTGTTTTCTTGTTATTGATTAAACAGCTTTAACTATGCATTTCCATTAATGTGCATAAAATTTATACAGGCTACACTATTCCTAAGAATAAAAAAAATTTTGGTTCAAAGTCTCATGAAAAATACAGGGTCCAATGTATTTCTTTGGAGTTATGACTAACAACTAGTTATCCTTGGATTATTATTTAAATTGAAAAGGCTACAATGGAAGAAATGATAGAGATGTTATAGAAATAGAAAGATAACAAACATGAGAAAGTTCTTTAAAATATTCACAACATTTTCCAAGCTAAAAGAATTGATTATAAACTGCTTATCAAAGCAAGCAAGTAAATAAATTGCATTATTGATTTATAATTTGACATTCATCTGATTTTTTATTACAGCAGAAGTATTAACAAATTCAATTCAACAACAACTTCCAAATTGTAATGAATTTTGACCCAATGTTGTGAGTGATGGAATTCACAACTGACATGCTAGCAAAGATTTCATTCATCTTCACCTCCTTTATTATTGGAAAGGTGTAATTTTCTTAATGATCTTATTGAGTATTAACAATACTAAGGATTATGACAACATGCTAAATAAAATTGCATATGGGGTATGCTGCAACAAAACCAAACAAAGTGAAAATTGGTGTTACCAGATTTCAGGGATCAAATGAGGAAACTAAAAATAGAGGTTCCAGGAAGATGGAGAAATTTGTCATTAATTAATATAAATGAGCAGGATTTAATTTAGTAAAAACAAATAAATACCAAATGTCTACCTACTTATATAACCATTCCTGTTAATATTCTAGGAATTTTAATCACATTTTTTCTTTTTTATGATGTTCATGCATACATGTATATAAAATTAAAAATCCATCATATTTGTAATTTAAATTTTAATTAAAAGGAATAAAACTAATATTTGTATATACATGACAAACAATCAAAAGTTTCTTCATGTGAAAGAGTGAGCATTTTGAACTCTCTTTCCACAAGATCAAAATAAACAATATAAATATAATTTCCTCATATCTTTCTATCTACTTTCAATACATCATGGGATCTTTTAATGTTCTAATTTACTATTCTTTGTGCAACAATTCAGGGTTTACATTTTTCCTTAGTTTATGGGTTCAATTCTGCAATCTCACATGGTAGTAAATGATAAACATTAAAAATGTTCAGGATAATTAATTAAGCAACTATTATAATAAATGTTTATTTTTAAAATTACAATTTTCATATAATATTAAATCAATTAATATATAGATAATTAAATCCAATCAAGGTTTCTAGTTCTAGATCTAGAACAAGATCTGGATGAATGAATTGGAGTTGTGTGCTAAAATGACTAGTAACATGATACATTTCTAAATTTTGTCCTTCTATTGTATATTTTTCAGTTGATCCTTCTTGTTCTTCCGGTTTTCCTTCACTATTGTCATCATCAAATTTGTATTTTTGCTTTAACAATTCAATGTTCTTTTTTATATATTTTTTTATAAAATATGATTTTTCAAAAAATTCTATAAATGATGATTTGCTGCATGTTGTGAACAATGGTATTTTGATTTTTACTAGAGGGATTCAACAATATGCTGGATAGATGAACCTTTGGTCTACTAAGTAAAAAAATAATTCATCACCTATATAATATATTAATATTAATACATAGATAAACTTGATAAGTCGGACACTCGATAAGTCAGTTTTGGCCTAACTCAGACAAAAATTTCCAGCCCTTTTTTTCTATATTTAAAATTTCTTGACAAGTCAGACACATATATAAACTCTTGTTAAGCTGTAAGTCGGACAACTCCTCCAGCCAGATAATAATAAATGACTCTCGATAAGTCGGTTCACGTGATTTTCATAAATCTTGAGAGATAATCTTTACTATTTTTAGTAATGTATGATCCAATAAATTTCTGTAATAATAATTTCGTCATTATTCATGATAAATGTTGAGAAAAAACAGGTATTCTACCTGATAATGAAGCTGATCGACCTATTACTATGGAAGTTGATCCTGAAATAGATGAAGTACGATTACTTATTGATCAAATCAATGTTAATAATGATAATATTATTACAGCAAAAAGTTACATTGAGATTGATTCTCATTTAGGAACTGAAATGCTTGATGATGATGAAATTATTGCAACAGTTCAAGAAGCACATAAAGAAGAAGATATTTGCCCACCAATACCTAATAAAATCGCTTTAGAAAGCATTCAAAATCTATATAATTACTTGCAACAGAATAATGATATACAAGTAAATAGTTCATTTGTTTCAGGATTAAAAGATTTAAAATGGAAAATTATTTAGTGATGGTAGTCGAAACTGTTTTGAAAAAAAGATAGTTTGTCCAATAAGTATCTAAATCAATCTACTTTATTTTAAAAACTCCCAATTTCAGCCATTAAAATTAGTTTCGTCCAAGTTTAGGCCAATTAATTTCAGCAATCAAGTGTAGTTTCAGCCACCATCACTAGTTTGAATTGAGTTGAGTTGAATTAGTTCGAATCAAATTATACATTCGATTCAGTTCAAATCAAAATGAATCAAATCAAATTATATATATTTAATATTTGAATTGAATCAGGGTGCAATTCGAATTGATTCAAATCAGTTTGAATTTCATTGATTCGTTCAGAGCCTTAGGTTTTGGCCAATTGTTGATAAAATTTCATTATCACTACTTTGCCACTATTTTATGATAAATAGATGTGTTAAAATTTTTTAAATTTACTGAAATAAATATATAATTGTAGTTACTTGTCTTAATTTTTCATATGCAGTTGTTGTAGAGATGTTTGCTAATGGGTCAATATCATGCCATCCAAATTGTTTTATTGATTCAATAATTTTAAATGATAATACATGACTTTTTGTAAAGTCATCATTGATTTTGTTCATCAAATTTATTAGAAGTTCAATAGCAATTGTTTCCTTCTGAGAAAAAGAAACAAAAAAGATATAAGCATAATGTTAATAAAATCATTTTTAATTAAATATCTAAAGTCTGTAGTCTTATAGGATAATTTTCATCTCGCAATTTCATTAAAAGAATAAAAAATATTTAAATACTTTCCTCAGCAATTGGTTCTTCATACTTTTTGTTTTCATACTTCATCCTGAGGTATAGAAAAGCCTTTGAAGTCTCTATTTTCAAGCTCTCATAGTTAAGGTAATCAATAATACCATAAAATAAATTGTAAATAAAATATTCATAGTAACTGAAGGTTCTTTTTTTATAAATAAAATAACTTTCGTATTTTTGATGTGCTTTTGAATCGTATGTTTGAAAAAAACTATCAAATGTTGTTGCACTCAAATCATCACTAAATATTGATTCTTTATTAAAGTAATCAACTCTATTAATCTTACAAAGACATAAAAATTCTTATTTGTTATCATTATCATATTCATTACCCTATGTTTAGTTCTTTCCCTCAAACAATAGTAATGATTATCACAAACGTTTTCTTTATCATTTGTACTTTCCCTTAAATTAAATTTACAAGTTAATTAGAATTTCAATTGCAATCACCATTTTTTAACTATATATATACTTGTTTCCTAGTCAGCGGTAGTTTTCGAAGGTGTAAAACGTAAAATTTGTGCCACGGTTTATCCTTGATTGGTAAACTGTAATAGCAACCAGTAAGGATTGTTATATTGGATATTGGATTAATATTTAAGTCATATTTTGGTACATGATTGACTGGGTAAGACAGGGATTACAGTTAAGAGGAGATGTTCAACACTTATTTTTGATAAAGTATTTTAATTCAGACACGTGTGTATAAATAATTTGGTATTGTTTAACCATAAGCATACTAATACCCCCGTGAAATATTTTCATTTCACAATATATTAATATTATTATTTATTTACACATATTATTTATTATAAATTAAGCAATAAATGTTTTCAGATAAAATCATTTTTTTCTACTATTGGTTTTTGGTTTTTTTGATGATTTTTGAGAATCAAAAAATTCATAATCTTCTTCCTGAAAATTTGTTCTTTCTCTTAAATGTTTTTTGAAACCATCATCACTTACAAAATTAATTTTATTTAAGATTTCTTTATCCTAAGCTGATAAAATAGTAAATCATAAGATAAGTTGTCTTAGTTGATAATCATATTACAATCTGTGAGAAAACATACCTTTGCAATTAAAACTTCGTTAACCATTGTAATTAATTCATCCACTTCTAGTAGAGTTGATGGTATTTTTGTTCTGCAAGAACTTCGAAGTCTGCAAACATAACCAGCTGGAACATCCATGACATGTATTTTAAGATGTTGAGCTTGTAACATAGTGGACACTAATCAATATGCATGAAAAATATGAGAAAATCAATTGATTGTAAAAGATATTTACCAGCATGGTGAAATCCAATTATTTCAATATGATTTTTTTTTACAAAATCAATTCCAACTTTATTAATTTTTTGCTGAATCATGTCTTTCATGATTTTTGGAGCCTTTAAGCCTCTATCCAACAAATATTTACTAGCTGTCTCTCCTTCCCAATTTTTTCCTTCTTCACTTAATGCAAATTCATCAATTGATCCTAGTACCCTACCTATTCCATCACATCTTCTTCCAAACTGCATTCTTATATTAGTGTTGTCTCTACCGCGATTTTCTCTCTCACTTGAAGCCCTCGAGCATCCCTCACCACTAGAAAGCAATTTTCTTATATATAAGGGGGATTATATAAGTGAATATTTAAAAAGCACAAAGAAAATGCTCACCGGATAAATTCTAATTCTTCAATATCTACAAGACATAAATCAATTATCACACTCCAGATGTTGGTTAGATACCAACCTTCTATATGTGAACTTGTAAAGTCTTTCTGACGAAGCTCATATCTTGGAAGGCTAATAGCAAAAAAATAATGAGTTGAAAAAGATACTGATGATATTTATGTTAAAAATATACTCAAGCACTCACAGATTTGAGAAGACCTGATGTACGTAATGATGATTATAGTGTTTTCTTGCATCATAAGATACAATATTTAATCCTGAGTTGATAACTTCTCGCATTTGATGAGTTTCAACCTAAAGAAAAAGAAGTGCTTTAAAATTATATATTGATCTTAAAGATAACTGAAAAAAAATAAAATAGTATCCACCTTTCTATATTTAAATATATGATTCATCAGATCGTCATCAATTTGTGGATTAGATGATAAATTGTGACTTGTTATATAACACCAATCCTCATCTTCAAATAATTCTTTTATATTCTTGTTCTCGGTATCGATAATAAAACTATGAGTTGGACTAGTATAACACAATTGTAAAATCAGAACATTATCATGAGAATAAATATTCTTAGATCAACTTAAATACAAACCTCTCATAACTTAAATTTTTGGCATATTCAAAAATGATATCTTCAGCATATTTATTTGATGGTAGTTGCCATTTCGATTGTCTCTTCATTTGGTTATATTTACCAACAAAATCATTGATCAATTCGGTATTCATTATATTTTCCTTTTTAAACAAAGTTAAATAACACAATTTGTAGAAATAATCATTATACAGAGTTTTGTTCAGCTGTAACAGCTACCTGTTGGGAATATTGAGCATCATCGTTTTCATTGTTTTCATCATTTACAAGTATGTTTCTGTCATCATCAACAATAAAATAATCAATTTGACATGAAAATTTTTAATTCATTAGAGTATATATATATGACTACCATTGTCATTCTTTTAAAAATAACTAGAGTGACGACAAGTGGCGGGCGATAACCACCACCACCATCCTTAAAACACTTATTCGCTTCTTTCAAGAATGTCGTCTCCACGTCTTCTTTTATTCGAACCTTGAGACATTTTTTTAAAAAAAAAATTTTTAAAATACCGTAAAGTCTGGAAAGATAGCACCCCTCGAAAGATAGCACCCCCTACTTTAAAACAATTGAGCGTCAATATAAAAAAAATGTTACACATATGTAAAAAGGGGATG
>CAUDNR010000120.1:3270-20718 GCA_958430865.1 Entrophospora sp. SA101 | reverse complement strand
AAAATAGTTTTTTAACCAAAATCACGTGTAACCCTTTTTTAAAAAATTTTATTGCATTTTTGAACGAATCACGAAATTGCAATTTTTGAAATTTGAGCGCGTGGCGCAGCTGTAGGAGGTCTTTAGACCGAGCCAACCGTAGCACTAAAATTTTAAAAAATCAAAACTACTTCGATTTTTAAATCTTTCCGCTTCTGCACGTTTGTGCACATGTGTGAAATGCAAATTTTGGTTGGTGCACTATCATATTCAAGAACGCGCGTGTGACCTTTTTCTTTGTTTTTATTTTATATACTTAATAAATATGAAATTGCGTTGTTTAATGTTAATTGTAGAATCGATCATGGCCATTTATAAAGACAGAAAATTTGAGCCTGACGTTAAAAGAACATTGGACGACTATAAAATAAATCTTGTGAGGACCGAGTGAGTATTTTTACTAAGTGATTGTTGAGTTATTATGTATCTGAAGTTACGCTGCTACTAGGATTTAAATGAAAAGAAATTGAAAGCACTTCGTGGCCACAACTTGTGAAAGTTACCAGTTGGGTAACCAGACCTGACGTGTGGTGGACGACCTGTTGTGAATGTTTATTTTGCTTCTTGATAATGATGAAACAAAACTTATTTTTTTTTGTATATATTGTTGTTTTCTAGGCATTCCGGGGATGGAGGAATTGACTTAAGAGGATCATTTGTTTATGAGGGTGAAAGATATGTCCTAGTTGTCCAATGCAAAGTAATCATGTTATTTAATATGAATATATATATTATTAAATATATTATTAATGTTTTTTTTTAAATTATAGCACAGCAAGACCTTCCTTCAAGCTGTTCGTGAATTAAAAGGTGTAATGGCTACATACCCAGGTGATATATACCTCAATTGGTATATTAGTCATTAATTCCGAACACCAAATAAGTAAACAAATGAGAACAGAAGCTAAGTTGGCATCATCTAATATCATCGCATCAGATGAAAATAGCATATATGATGACCTAATTGGCTTCATTGAAGATTTACAAAGTAAAAAAGTTCTCAGACATTTAAAAAAAAGAAAGGCTTTGAGGGAAGAGTTGAGAGAAGAGGTGAGAGAGAGATAGAGAAAGAAGTGAAAACAAAGTTGGTGAAGGAGTTGAGCATTAATTTAAATCAAAACAATATTTATTTTTTAATTATTATCATTTTATTATTTTTAATAATTTTATTATTATTATTATTATTTTTTTTTTATATGGTTGGCTCGGTCTAAAGACCTCCTATTGCTGCGCCATAAGGCCAAATTTCAAAATAGCAATTTTGTAATTCGTTCAAAAATGCAATAAAATTTTTCAAAAAATAGGACTTCACGTGATTTTAGTATCCTTACTGCCAAATTTAGATACGATAGTCAATATCTAGTCTAAATTTGGTAATATTTTTCCTAAATTTAGAAATGATCATAGTGGACAAATTCCTCGCGAGCATAGTAAAGTACATGTTTTAAAAAAGAATAGAACTCTACAACAAATAATTTTTTTGAGAAAATCTCTCTATTACATTAAAACTAAAGACATATTCTATCAACTAATAAAGCTATTTTTTTAAAAGGTAGGACAGAAAGTGACTTCTATACTTTTAAAATTTGCCCAAAATTTAGGAGGTCTTTAGACCAAGCCAACTATATATAAATAAATTTTAATATATTTTTTTTATAAAATTAATTGAACAGACAGATGTTGGATAATTTAATTTATTTATATTTCTAGTGTATGAAAATCTGTAAAACAATTTCTATTATCCTTGAAACATAGTGGAACTTTACATAAACTGCAGTAAACTACAGATTTTAATTCATTACCTGAAGATTTCCCTTCTTCTTTTTGTCTTTTGTATCTGCACCACACACAAGTTTTTCTCTTACCCATTTCAGGAAAATGCCTACCAAGCCTTAATCTTTCTGTAGGTTACTTGTTGTTATGTAAATTGCTCTATCACTTCTTGAAGTTCTTGAAGTACTTCTTGAACTTCTAATATTAATATCATTTTTTTCATCCAAACCAGAATTAATTAAATCCCAAGCCAAGTTTATTCTAAAATCTTTGTGATCCAAATCTCCATTGCAATTTTTATGGATTAAGTAACAATTAACAATTACAGTATCTAGTGACCAAAAGAACATTGGTATCCAAGTTCTCCTTGCTGTCAATTGAGTAGCATAATAACCATGTAATTGATCAGCTTGTCTACACCACCCATATGAGCATTGTAATCATCTATTACTTTTGGAATTGAAAGAAATTTTTTAACTGCATTTCCAAATACTTGTCTGACTTTTGCTGCATTTGTACTTGTGATCCTTGGACAACAATGCATTTTTTCTACTCTATTTTCTGCACCAGTAATTTCATGGATTGTAGTCAACATTGTTACTGGGCCATTGTCCATCCACAAAATTGATAATACATCATCCACAACAACTCCACTAAGTGTGTCCCAATCTAATTTTTTATCAGTCTTCAGAACATTTGGAAATTTGGAAGAATTTTTACATACAGTACCACATGCACCAATTTTTTTTTCACATGAATAATTAAATAAATTTATGCTACTAAAATAGTTGTCCATATAAATGTTAAAAGATTTACCAGTTGGCAATTCTTTTAATAAATGATAAACTTCACATCCTGTTTGATTCACTCCTGGTATATTTTGAATAAATGAATTCTTTTTAATTCTTGATGTGAACATAAAATTATATGTATACCCTGCATCACACAAAGCAAATACTTTATATCCTTCAGGAGTAGGTTTATTTTTCATTCTAATAGTATGAGGACTTCTACCAGAAAATCTAATAATCATTTCATCAACTGATAAATTTGAGGAGGGAAGGTAATATTTCATGCAACTATTTAAAATAGATGATGCAAGTGGTTTGATTTTGTGATGCCATGGAGTATTTTCTTGAATGTTTTCAGTTGGAGCTGAGACATGAAAATATCTTTTAATTTGCTCGAATTTGATTAAAAACATGTGTTCAGTAATTTATGTTGTGGATATTTATCAGAATTTTCCCAATAATCTCTCATTGATGGTAATTTAAAAATTCCTGAATATATTACTATTCCCAACCAAATTTTAAAATCACTTAATTCAAGAGCATCCCATCGTTTTCCAGCTCCAGCACCTTTTTCGTCAGCATAAATATTTGTATTTTATACAATAATATCTAGAATATCAACAGTAAAGAATAAACAAAACAATGAATAAGGCATAATGTCAATTCCCGAAGGCAATAATGCTCTGATTTCTTCTGTACTCATTTTTAATGAAGAATTCATTTCCCTTATATACTCTTTCTTTGGAGGCGATGGTGCATTTTTCTCTATTTATTTTTATCATTAGTAAAAAATTCGGGCGCATAATTAATAATAATAATATTCATTTTCATGCACGACAGACCTAAAGATTCTATCTATTTAAGTTTCACAACCACGAGTCAAGTCAAGATTGTTAAAAACTTTGGTAAATTCTTTATAATATATTATCACATCATGATGTTCACTCATACATACAAAAGAATTATTATTGATCAAAATCAAATATATATTTATTATTATGTTTTAAGATGAAGATTAGAAATATGGCTCCTCAATTAATTGCGTTGCAACCAGGGCTGGAAATAATACCTTAAAAATCCGGATTTTCCTTTAAAAAATTTTAACTTCTGGAAAAAAAGAGTTTCCGGATAATTTTTCTTGTACAGATTTTTCCAATATGTGTGTCATTACTTCAATATTTTAGAAAAGAATCATAATTTGTATCTTTTGAATTTCAGAAAAAAAGTATTGACTCAATTTAAATCTTATTTCACTGCTATTAAATTATTAAATTTAAAAATATATACACTTTATGAATTATATTTGTTTTCCCTTATTCAAAAAAATAAATAGTATAAAACAAGAAGAATTAGATAATTTGACTACTGAAAAAAAATCATTCAAATTGAGTCATTTGTTGTTAAGTTATAAATTTTTAAAGTTTGCCATTAAAAACAAATGGAAAATTCAAAACGTGAATACCAAAGATACTACATTTTTGTTAGCTGGAAAAATAGCAAACCAGCTAAACAAATTCAACAGGAATTACAGGTTGCTGAGGGTCTAATGCAGCATCTTTAGCATCTATTTATCATTGGATTGAAGCATTTGAAAGTGGAAAAAACAATGTTGAAGATGATTCACGTTCTGGACGTCCTCAAGAAACTTCCACCCTTGAAAACATTGCAAAAGTTGATGATTTAATTAGTGATGATCCTCATATGACAATTACAGCTATTGAAGAGAATATAGGTATTTCTAGGGGAAGTATTCAAAGTATTTTACAGAATGAACTAAAAGTTCATAAAATTTGTAAAAAATGGGTCCCACATGTTGACAATTTTTAAAATTCAATATCTCAATAACTAGCTGGTAAAAGAAAGTAAACTTTTTTTTATTTGGAAGATGAGAAGAATGTTATTTAAATAAAAGAATTTCAAATTTATTACACTTAAAATCATCAAGTTATGTATCTTATAACAAAAAATTTTCAGTTGTTTTTGTTGTTAATCTTTAAAATCTTTAAAATTTAATATCTCAATAATTAGCAATCAAAAAAATATTTGCCTTTTTTGTTTGAAAGATGGGAACTGTCTTTTATTTATGCATTTTCCCTTCCCAAAACTTTTTGTACAACCCACGTATATTTCCTTATTAAGTTTCCAAGTTGATCAATTATTATCTGATACATTATTGTTATTTATTATGCTTGAAATATAAGTTTAGTTTTTCTTTTATTAAATCAAATTTTTTATTACTATTATATTCAAATATTCCAATTTTTATCAACAATCTAAAATAATAAAATAATAAAATAATTAGATGTTGCAGCATTAGAGACATTTAAAGTAATATTAAGTATGCATACCCACCCTTTTTTTGGCTGGTGATAAATGGCAAGTAATTGTGAAAAGATAGAAGCATATTCCAATGACTTGATGTAACAAAATTTTAAAAAAGATGTAAAATAATAAAATAATTAGATATTGCAGCATACCCTTTTTTTGACTGGTGATAAATGGCAAGTAATTGTGAAGAGATAGAAGCATATTTTAACAACCTGATGTAACAAAATTTTAAAAAAAAGGATGTAAATTAATAGTTCCAACCCATACAAATGACATCTATTGAAAAAAATATATATACATTTTTTCCCAAATAGAGGCAATTATTCAGCATCATTGATCGATATTGTTTCTTTAATATTATAAAATTTTTTATATTAATCATAAATTTCATACTTGAATCATATTCACCTCCACTTGTATTTTCCTTTAGTCTTTTTTCCAGTTCAACTATCTCCATCTCTAGAGTGACGACAAGTGGCGACAACCACCACCACCATTCTTATGATAAACACTTATTATTTTTAAAAAAAGAAGACAAACACTAAAAAAAAATATTATTATTATTATTGGTATTTGGTGTTGTACAAAGATTATATATTTTTCGATGACAAATTATAAATATTTAATCGCGGAGCAAATCTTGCTAGGTAATTATCAAGATGGAGAACGATCGTATTTGCTTTGTGTGATCGTTAATAATATTATAAATATATAATTACATTAAGCTTGCTCCCGTAATCAAATATCAAATGTTGCAATGTTACAACATACCCGTAAATTTACATAGTATACATAGTGTTGCGACATAAACACGATGCGGTTAGATCGCTTTTAAAAATATTATTATTTTTTATAAACACAAAAAAATTGAATTCGTTTATCTATTCATCATCTAATTGCGGTAAATAAACATGTGGATCTCCATTTTCGTCTATATTGCTTTTCTTGAAGGTGGTTGGTATCCAAGATTTAATACTTTTAAAAAATTAATGAAAAACGGGTTTTCTACAAGGCGAAAAGGTAATGCACACATAATAAACATAATAACTAAAGCTTTATCGATTGTTTTGTACGTGATTCTTCTAAATCAACTGAACAAAAATAACCATCAATATGACGTTGTCCAGAATGTTCAGGGCTTTTTCCTTGTTTAGAAAATGTTGACTTTGTAAAAGCAATTCATTTACTTCATTTGTTGAACATTGGGGAACATAAGAATGTAAAAGATATGGTCGGGCATCTTTAAAAAATGACAAACATGGCTTAAAAGTAACTTGGTAATGTCCATTACCAAGATGGTTACCACGTGTAAAATATTTCCAAATATCATTATATTTTAGACCAAGTTTATTTTTGTTATCAGTCATCTTTAATTATTATATTTGCAGGAGAAAAAAAATGATATAATTAGAAAAGTAAGGATCATACTTTTTTTATTTGTATAATAAATATTACAACATTACGGTTAGTTGCAACACCGTAATACCGTAATTTTACATTACGGGTGCCAACTCTAAATTACATGTCAAGGCAAGCATGACTGTAACAATTCAAATATGAAACATTTGATTTTACAGATGTTAAGGCACGCACGCTACCTTGAACACATTACAGTCATTCTCACACATTCCTTGTGTCTAAGCAATGCATTGTATAAAAAGTGAAAACCAGAAGAATGTAACAAGTGTAAATCAACAAAATACTTGATAGATTCTGTGAAGGTTGCGTTAGTTTACAATTAGAGAGTCTTTTTACCAGGAAATAACATAGTTGATGATTTTATTCAACAATGACAAATAAAATCATCTCAGCCAGACTATATTTTGGAATGGATACCTTTTGAGCAATTTATAAAAGTAACAAAGTTGACAGAAGGTGGATTTAGTTCAATTTATACTGCTACATGGAAATGGTTTTTTAATGTTACGACTTTTTTTTTTTTGATGCATCAGTCCAAAATAAACCATATTTATATACTTTAAATTTATCTTTGTTTAGGATTCAAATAGACTTTACATCAAAATTTCGGAGAATCAATTACGCGAAAACACACATAATAAGTATACATAGCTTTTGGCTTAGGTTCTGTAGAATATTCATGCAAAATTTCGTGTTTTTTGATTTTCTGTCATTATTATTATTAATTGAAATTTTGATTATTTTGAAAAAGAAAAAGAAATAGGAAACTTTGCGCGCATAATTTATGGGGCCTAGTTCTAGGCCATTACCACATAATAAACCCTCGTTATTCCGTTTAAAATTAGTATTAGGAAATAAGATGTAATATTTGGTTGTATTGGTTTTCATTATCTAATAATTTCATTTTTTTCAATGATTTAAATGCTTAAATTCTTTATAATCTATTTCTAAATCACCTTGTTGAAGAAAATTAAAAGTTGTCTCAAAGGCAATTACAGCATCTTTAGTTGAAACTTTCGATATTGTGTTGCTCTCAACAACTTCTTCTGGATTGAAGAAGGCAATTATTTCTTCTTCTGTTACCATTTCATTATTTATTTGAAAATAATCAATGGTAATATATCCTTCTGCTTCTAATTAAGGGCAAATGATAATTGATTGATTAAATCATTAACATCATTTTTTTTTCTCTATTTGAAATCTCTTTATATTTCTTGAATTTTCAATTTCATTATTAGATATTTCATTTTCCAAACAGAGAATCCAGTTTCTTCTAATTATATTATCAATTTCGATAATTTGGACAAATTTCATAAATTTATATGTTGCGTGAATCTGTTGTGATGAGATTAGTACATATAGAAAGACCCTATCAAAAACCCGTCAACATTGTAGAACAAATTTATTAATAAAATCCGTTATCACAAACACTTTAATTAATATTAATATTAATATTTAAATCCGTTATAACAAGAAATCCGCCGGCGAGGTCCGCTGTGACGAGGTTTGACTGTAATAATAACCATATATAAAAAAAATTAATATTAAATGATGGTCAGCCGGCTAAAAGAATATCTTAACTGGTTAACTGTTTAATTGCAGTTAACCGGTTAACCGCAGTTAAACAGTTAACGATGCCAACCCCTAGTCTGCTTATTATAAATCAACTGTTATATTATCTTTCAATAAACTAAAAATATAATAGTAATAATAGAGTTAATAACACACGTAAATATATGATAATTATGATGATACAGTCAAAGCTCTCTATAACGAACCCCCTGGACTGAGAATTTTGGTGAGCGTTCACTATAAAGAATTGTCGATCATCTCATTTATGGTCACGTGAACATATTATGAATAATTTATTGACTACGAGTTGCAGCAAAAAAAAAAGAAAAAACGACTCTACAAAATTTTACCCTTTTATTTTGATCTCATCCTCAACAACTCAGTTTACTAAAGTTGGGCAACAAAAATGTCTAGAAGATTCGTGATTTGTTACCGTAACTGCGCTGAATTAACGTTTCAAGTCATTAAGAGCAACATAATATTTCCCGTGAAACCAAACATTTCAAATTTGGGCAAGAAAAAAATATTATAACAAAAATCTGAACACATATATAATGTTAAGGAAATAACGCAACTATTATATTAAAAAAAAAAAAAAAAAACCCCCATCATATTCATTAAAACACCAATTCAATTTATATCTTGTATTTTTACATAATGTCATATAATAATTTAATATTACCAGAAAGACAGAGAATTGTATTTAAATTTTATGCTGGAATGTATAATAATACTCTGGTTAATCCTGTTGGAAAAAATAGAAAGGATTGTTTTTTTTCATTAGTCACAAAAAATGAGGAGCTTTCAGAAAATGAAAAAGAATATTGTAAAGAAAAGTTTGTTTATGAGTTGGAATTAATAAATGCAAGAAATAAAGAAGGTGAATCAAAAGAATGTAACAAGTGTAAGTCAACAAAATACTCTGATAGATTCTGTGAAGGTTGTATTAGTTTACAATTACAGAGTCTTTTCACCACTTGGACATCTGGAAATAACATAGTTGATGATTTTATTCAACAATGTCAAATAAAATCATCTCTGCCAGACTATATTTTGGAATGGATACCTTTTGAGCAATTTGAAAAAGTAACAAATTTGACTAAAGGTGGATTTAGTTCAATTTATACTGCTATATGGCCAAGAGGAACTATTAATGATTACAATGAAAATAAAAAAGAGTTTAATTATTATGGAAAGCAAAAAGTAGCATTAAAAAGTTTTAATGATTCAAGTAATCCAGGAAAAGGCTTTTTTGATGAGGTTGGTAGTTGTCATTTAAAACAAAAATAAACAATACTATATTATATAATACTAATTGATTTTATTTTCAATTTCAGGCAATGAATTATTGTAAAATTAAATCAGGGTTGGTAGTTGCTTGTTATGGTATAACTAAATTTCCAGATAGTGGAAATTATGCAATGGTTTTAAATTATCATCCAGAAGGAAATTTAAGGGATTATTTGAAAAAAAATCATTTAAACTTAACATTAAAAGACAGAATTACAATCTTTAGATATTTATGTGATTCATTATTTCGTATACATCAAAAAGATTTAATCCATTGTGATTTACACAGTGGCAATGTGTTAATAAGTGGAGGTAATTGTTATGTTACAGATTTGGGGTTATGTGGACCAGTTGATGAAAAATCATCAGATAAAGTCTATGGAATTATATCATACGTTGCACCTGAGCTACTTCAAGGCAAAAAGAACACAAAAGAATCTGATATCTATAGTGTTGGGATGTTAATGTGGGAAATATTTGCAGGTCACCCACCATTTGATGACAGAGCTCATGATCATCATTTAATTTTTGATATATGTGCACAAGGTTTACGACCACCAATATTACCAGGAATGCCTGATGATTATGCACAAGTTATGCAGAAGTGTTGGGATGTGGATCCATCAAAAAGACCAACTATTCGAGGGATTTTTAGATTTGCTGCTAATAAATTGGAAAAAGTTCTCAATAATAATGATGATAATAATAATAGTGATATTAGTAATAGTGTTTTACAGCAAGTACACAAGTCACATCCAGATGTATATTATACAAGTAGAATATTAGATGAAGAGATTACTAAATCTAAAAGCTTCAAAAGTTATTACTATACAAGTAATGATAGTTCATCAAATGATTTTGGATTCAGCTCTCTTTCCTTAAATGTTGAAGGTGAATAAAATTTTCATTATTATTAATTAATTGGGAAATTGCTATCCATTATTACCAACAATATTTTTTAATTAATTAATAAATATTAGATTCTAGTAATAATAGTAAAGGGAAAGATATTGATGAATGATTAATTTAATCCCACTATAAATTTATTGTTATAATTATTTATCTTTTATTTTATCTTTATTTAATTTCTTATAATATTTCTTATAATAAACTTTTACAGTTTTTTAATTCTTGTTAAATGGTGGCTTTTTGGTTGATTCTGATTATTTAACATGTATGGCTTAACTTTTGGGCTACTCTTGTTAGTCAATTGCAAGCAATACAATAGTTTGGTACTTGTCAATTAATTAGTTTACGAATTCACTTTTGCTGCTCCTTTCTTATCTGCGAATCTGTTAATAGTGCCAGATAACTGTAAATAAATAAAGCAAAGATGGCTATCTTACAAGGTTCAAAAGCTTTTTTATAAGTTTCTTTCTATCTACATTTACTTTTCTTTGGCCAATTAAAGGCTCTATTAGTTTGGTCTCTTTATAAGACTCCTTAAACTGCTTATTTAACAGCCGTACGTTTACAACAATGCTTTAACCCACTACAATAACAATATGTGATAACGACTTTAGTTAATAACTGTCAGCACTTTATATTTGATTAACTAATAACTTTATACTTTGCTAAACGGCTTAACACTTTTACAAAAACTAAACTTGGTTTTATACCAAAGCAATAATCGAAATCTCAGAGTTCTATACCCCACTGATGACCAAAGGGACAATTAAATCCAAATTAACTTTATATGAGGCTATTCCTCTTGAAAATATTAAAGTCTATGAAGTTTATTCAGTCTCAATTATAACTATATCAAAGACATTGTTGACTGATCTGGATATTACCTAGAGAGCATGAAATCAGAACCATTATATTATTATCAGAGTTGTTTATTAAATTTAGGTAGAGTTATTTAGAATAAGGTGAAATGTTGAAGGAATTTGTGTTGTTTGATAAATATATATGTGTTCAAACCCCGTCAGAACACACGTACTCACATTGTTTGTTGAGTCGTTTTAAGCTCAGCCTGTAGACAACAAATTGGAAATCATCGGACTTTTAAAAATCGTTTCTCTTCGTCCTTTCTTTACTTTGCTTTAAACTTTTAAAATTTTAAATTATAAAAAACGTTTCTAGCTTTGTTTCATTTTTAAATAATACTTTTTAGTTTTTCTAACAAATTCTTCCATATCAGCCGATTTGTTTTTTTGGACCCTTTTTTCGACATTAAACACGAGGATTTTTAATGTGTGAACTGATCGTAGAATGATAATTAACCCTAAAAAAAATTTATTGCTCCGCCAAAAAAAACTATTTTACTATTCAATAGCCCGTCAAACCAATGGGTTTTTGCTAGTATGAAGTATTCATCATAACATACCGAATTTTGGGTTCAAACAAAATCAGCGCATATGCCGCTTTTTGTTTACGTATTTTATTGATGTGTTCATCCGTTAAACTAAATTTACGGATTATATTTATGTGATAATGTTTTATTATTATTATTATTACTATTATTTAATATATTAATATTGTTCATGGAAAATTTTATTCGTAAATTATATAACTCGTATTTTTTTAATTTTTTATTTAAAAAGTTGATATGTAAGGATTAGGAATGATCTCAAAAAAGTCACGTTAATTGAAAAAGCTATATTTAAAACTAAATAACTTGTCTAGAACAAAATCCTCCTTGTCGTAGTGACTTCAAAGGATTGATAACAAGTTGAATCTGGAAAATCAAAAATTAAATTTCTAGCTTAGATGAAGAAATAGCCCAATATAAAGAGAAATTTGGAACTTTGAGGAGAAAACTTTACATATAAAAATGTGTTGGTCAGATACCAACATGAAATTGAGTCAAAGTACAATGAAAAAATTAAAAATATGGAAATACAATATAACAGTAATATGGCTAAATAAAAACAGGAAGTTGAGGCATTTTACAATAATATAATTGCAGGTTTGAAGGCAGAAGCAGACAATTCCAACAGAGTTTTGATTGAAGCTATAGAGAGATTAAACAGAAGACTAGAAATATAAATTTATTTAATCAGCCTATTTTAGGTGATGGTCTGTCAAATAATTGTTCAAGTGAGGACACAGTTCAACTTTCAACTGATATAAATTCTTTACAGTGTAAAGTTAAGGAGTGTGTTACTACTTTAAAAGGTGATATAAAAATTGATAATGATAAAATTCAAGTATTACATGGAAAATATAATTTAGATACTCAAAATCTAACAGATAAAATTGCAGTTTACAATGTTATGTTTTGGAAAATGGTTTTAAATTTGTAAATGATTATCTTGAAATTAAAGATGATAATGATCCTAATGATCAAGTAAAATATACTATATATTATACAAATAAATTAATAGATTTACTTGATAAATTTTACAATAGTCGTTTTAAGCAAGATAATAATATGGTTGATGCTATTTCAACAAAAATATATCAACAAGTTTATGGTATATTGTGTGAATTTGGATTTTCAGAGATTTAGGAAAATGAAAATAAAAATGTACATTCATATCATCCGCAGCACTAGAACTCAATCAATTGATGGCAGTATATCCTTATATCAAAGATGATGATAAAAGAAAGACTGCAGAAAATATAGCAGAAAGATATTGTTAGAATATTTGTTAATTCAAAAACCAAAATGTGAAGTATACTGGTTAAAAATAATGCAAAAAAAGTTATGAACCATCAATGGGATAGTGATTATCTAAATGATTATATCTGTTATTTTCCCTTAACTGGAATAGAATCAGACCACTTCCTCCAAAACCTTTAATTGGAAACTCATCAAGAAATTCAATTGAGAAGCAATCACCTGTATCACATAATATACAAAAATCCAAGTTCTGATGATTTAAGAAACAAAAAAAAAGTAGATTATACCAGAGGAGCCCAATCTTGTTTTCCAAAGAAGAAGGGGGGAGGGGGGAAAGGGAAAGGGAAAGGGAAAGGGAAAGGGAAAGAGAGAGAACAATGACATATATAATTTATATAAGAATTTCTATTATCTTTTAATAAATCATCAGAGTGAATTAATCAAAATAATATTTATTCATTTTTTAATAATAATAAATTTTTTTTAAATAAAATGTCACACGTGACAATGATTAAAATTGCAGAATTTCAAATCAATAACTTTAGAGGCGTGGTAGATTTTGAATGTTAAACCTGGGCACTCATTTTTCTGGTAACTTTATGATTACTATTGAATATTTTTTTGGTAGGCTTGTAAAGCAGTTAAAAATACACATTATACATAGTTTTGAAAGTTGTATGAAAATTTAATAAAGCTTTCACAAGTTTTCTTCATATAAAAGAAACAAAAACCTTTTTTTTATTTTTTCAATGAATACTTACATGATTTAACCAATAACATTTGTTTTGATTTTATATATAAAATATCTTGCTATTTCTGCAGTGGTTCCAGACTATCGAAATCTTACTATATAGAAACTTGGGAATTTTTATTAATACATGAATTGTACATTTATTTATAAATTTCATTTTATATGTCACATGGATCTGCTGTGATGAGACTAGTAGCTATATAGGAAGGTCCCATCAAAAAATCTGGAACAAGTTTATTAATAAAATCTGTTATGCCATTGTAACAAGAAATCCCACTGTGGTGAGTTCTGTTGTGACAAGGTTTGACTGTAAATCCTATGTAGGAAAAAACTTCCTAATGTCGGAGAGAATTTCAAAAGAGAAAGCTGACTTTAGCACAGCTTACTTGAGAGAATATGCAAAATTATAATATATATGACCCAAATAAATGCCATACAAGATAGTAATAGTAAATTGAGGCTCAGCTTGGATCCCAATTGTTGTATTTTATATCATGACAACATCAATGATGCATTTTGGCATTTAACATTAGTAATTAATATTAGTCATTCATTATTAATCATTCTATTTATTATATTTTGTTGGACAAAATCATGTAAAAAGTCATGTTGCTTGTAATACTTCAAGAAGTATAAATACACTTAAAAATTTCCTTCAATTTTTTAACAATATGCATTTGATAATTTGATAATAAAACCTGTAATTAATTAATAAAGCTGGTGTAGTTGATTCATAATCCTTTCTGGTGATTAATGGTTCAGCCAATCTTTAACTATTAGTTATAACTCTTTTGATTTTACATAGTGATGCCTCAAATAGTATATTTCTATTTTTTTAGAGCATATGAAGCTGAAAAGAAAACTGAGACACTTGACCAGAACTCGCCTGCAATAATAGTACAAGTGCAGCTGGAAAGAAAATCTTGCACTTGGCCAGAACTAGGGCTTCTATTCGAATAAAACAAATAATTTGAATTAAGTTCAAGTTGTGTGTATTATAAATAATTCAAACAAGAATTTGCATTACAAATTTACAAATAGAAACTAGCAGAAACGAGGTGAACTTTGAATTTTATTTGTGAGATATTATTACAATATTCAAATTAAATGTCAGTATCCTACTAACAAAGTCCTTTGGCAACAAGCACTTAATAGAAAAAAATATGATATTGGTTTTGTATAAAGTAGTAATATGCACCCCACTGATCACTACTAATTATTTTTGTTGATACAACAAAAAATTGAACAGGATACTCAGGAAATAGAATTTTTCTACAATGATAAAAATTCAATTACAAATACATAATGGTAAAAAATATTTAATTAAAAAATAAAAATTAGATTCTTATAAATTGATCTAAATGATTTTTTTTTTAACATAATGATTCTGATATTGAAAGCAAGTTCTAGAAAAAAAAGTATTGGTTAATGTGAGCTACATTAATGTCAACATATCAATACCAAAAAGAAACAGATCAAGGGTGTTATATGTGTTGAGTTATTATTGTGAACCCAGGAGAAGGTATTGATGATGAAGGTGGGCAGATCATTATCCACCATAGATATTTCATTTATTATAATGGCATTGATTTCTGTAGCTCAGTCTTGTATCTTTCAAGAATAAGTGTATGGTCTTTCCACCAATACAACACCAGTAGTGGCCATCAACAGGTATTTTTTTAGACTAATGATTTGTCTTGTCATGAAGAACTTCCCAAATTCATCAAAAAGAAGCAGAGATATCTTCTTTTCATTTGATATTTTCCCAAAAGTTGTACAGGGTGTTGTAAATACCATATGGCTTAAAGACTAGTGCCGTAATCCAAAAAAGGAAAAAGTATGGTTGCAAAAGTGGTTGCAAAAGTAATTGCAACCACTTTTTATATGCCGTAAATACAATTACTACCATCATCATAATTTACGGCACTAGTCTTTAATATGGCTCATTCTGAAGTGATTGTATCAAGTGGAGGGTAATGTGATACCAGCTGATGAAACATGATATCAGATAAATCTTGATTCTCAAGCTCAAGTAAGAGTGATCTTAAGATTGTCACATATAGGATTTGTATTCATGGATACCACAAATACCATTAAGGGGGCTACACACTATTAAATCAGCAAAAAATCCCTTAATTTGCAAACCATTTATCAACCAGGGAATTTTCTATATAGATACATATAAGATCGGCAGGGCTAAGATAACATAGTAAATTTCTTATTTTTCAAAATGGTGACTACATCACAAATTTCAAACATATTAAAACAAAAAAAACTATTATTTTATGTGATATTATTTCATTATGACTCATTTTCAACAAAGAAGTAAGCCCCTTCAATATGGAGGTTCACATAGTTCATAAATGAATACACTTATGTCATATATAAAATATTAACCCAAAAATAGGGATGGGGATGGTTTATGTCATGTCCGATGACAAGTAATATTTTTATAATTGATCCATGACAATTAATATACTAAATGGGGCATGCTGCAACAAAACCAGACAAAGTGAACATTGGTATTAAGGCTCCAAACAAATCAAATCGAATTGAATTTGAGAGTGATTTGATTTGATTTGATTTGATTCATGACTCAATTCAAATTGATTTGAATCAAACCGGATTCCTAAAATTTTTTTAATGTCATATTAAATTTATATTTTTAATTTGATAATTTAAATTTATATTATACAGTGAATCTCAATTAGTGTGCCTCCACTTAATGAATACTAATGGATTGAGGTCTAAGAATGGTTTAATGATAATAAAATTCTTCTTGATATGATATTTATTCGAATTTTTAATAATTACAGATTTTTCTTGATATTAATATTAATATTAATGGTTGTGTGACCTATATTATTAATAATGAGTAAAAAAGTAACGATTTACAGTTGTACAATTCATTAAATCTAAAATAATAAAATAATACTAATATTACTGATGCTTCTTCAACTTCTTCAATTTCTTCAACAAGAGATGCAATTATTGCTCCAGGTAAAATTTTTTTTTTGAATTTACAATATTTATACTATATAAATAATATAAAATAAAAAATATTCTTGTAAATAAAATTATAAAATATACATTAAAATAAAGATTTTTTGAATTTGAATCCATTCAAATCAAATTATATATTCGAATCTGTTTGAATCAAATCAAATCAAATCAAATCAAATCAAATCAAAGTACAATTCAATTCAAATTCAAATTCGATTTGAATGAAATGAATCAAAAATTAAGTGATTCGATTCGATTTGAATTGGTTTGAATTTCATTGATTCGTTTGGAGCCTTAATTGGTATTACCAAGAATTTCAGGGATCAAAATTTAGTCATCACAAATGTAACATGATTAACAATTTTATAATGTCCCATTGTTATCTTAAATGATATACAGAACTACCCCTATATAAAATAATTAATATGAAACTCATTTACATCAGATCTACTATGGAACCAAGAATTATAGTACCATTAGAAGTATTCTGAAGAAAGAACAAGGAGAAAAAATTGCTCCTTACATTTCATTTTCAAAATAAATGATACTCAGACACTTGAAGCTTATCTAAGAAAAGAAAGGATTACTTATGAAATTTACCAAGAAGAAAGAAAAATAATAAATGTTGGAAAAAGAAAGCATCATGATGATGTATTATTACTTAATAAAAAGCAAAAAACTTTAAAAGAAAAATAACTACAATTTTCTTTGTGAATTTCAATTTATACAGAGGAAAATTACTTTTTTATTTTTAATCAAGGTCATTTCTTAGTTTCCTTAACCTCAATTTGTGCAGTTAGTTGACCATTCTGTTGTAATTGTTCTAACTGGTTCTTTAATTTCTCATTCTCTGCCTCATAAGCATTTAACTTATTGACTAACTCTTGAGGGGTTAAAGTTTTCAATTGTTCAAT
>CAUDNR010000119.1:19722-32066 GCA_958430865.1 Entrophospora sp. SA101 | reverse complement strand
TCATCTTGAATACCAAATAAATGAACTTTACATGGACTAAGATAATAGATTTTACTTACTTGTTGATCTAAATGTGGTACATGAACATTTTGGGCTCAATCATAACTGTAATGAGCAGTAGCATCAATACTACAATATTGTGTTTTACCCTTGGAATAATGTTGATCAACTAGTTTTCTTTGTTCTTCTGCTAATTTGGTGTTTTTATTATAATAATTTCTTTCTAGTTTGGCCTTGGATAGATGTTCTCAGTGTTGAAATTTCGTTGTGTAACCAGTACAAATTTAGAAACTATCTCAAAAATTAAAAGGTTGATTGGTGTGTAATGTTACACCCCCACATTCCCCGCACTGAATTTTTAACACTGGATGTTCTTTAAATCTTTTAAGTAAATCTTTAGCTTCTTCCTCTTGGCGAGCATTAAAATGTAAACCAACTCTAAAATGCTGGCAAGTATCATACAAGTCAGTTCTTGACTCATAATTTGAATCTCTGGTGTCAATTGATGTCATAATTTTCTGAATGCATCATATTTTAAGGATTTTAATTTGTTATTTTCTTCTAAACCAGCCAAAAAGTCTCTATGTACTGATTTATAACTCATTTCAGCTGGTAAAAATATAACTGACTGGGATATTCTATTGACATTTCTTCCTGGACTTGGTAATCCATGGACTTCAGCATAATTTTCCAGAAAATTTTTTACTACTTCAGCAACATTTTTATCAATCACCATCTTAGTTTTCCATTGAGGCATCCTTTTAATATTACCATGAATTCTTGGCAGGAGACCATTGTTTATCAGATGATTTCTAATATTTTCAAAATAAGTCCTACCAATTCCTAACATATTGAGATAAGTTTCTTGACAAAGGAGTGTATTGTGATCCCATTGATAGAAAGTTCTTTTATTAGATCTGGTTTTCTTTTTAAGGCGTCTACTAGTACTTATTGATCCACCATCCATTGCCTTAAGTTGGGCCATTAAGAATATGTCTTGTTCTACTTTAGAAAGAGCTTGAAAAGATTCCCTTAATTCTGCAAATTGTTCCTTGGGAATTCTTGAAGAGCATCCACAACCACAGCCTTTTTCTAAAAAATCAATGGCCTTTTGATATTCATTAGAACCATTATATTTATTATTAATTTTCATATACACTTATCCCTATATATATTATTTTATAATTTTATGTTCACTTTGTAGTTTTTTATAATTGTTTTAAAGTTGAAGGAAAGTATATGAATGGAATTAAACTTAGATGAATCAATGTAATTAAATATCTTCTGAATAGATTATAACAATAAGGTTAATTATAATTTATTTGTATTTTTATTATTTATATATTATTATGTATTTTTAACATAGAAAGGATTATCCTCTAAGAAATAAAGGTAATTTGTATTTTTACAATAATTAAAGTACCTATTCAAAAATACTTAAAATTTATCCTGTTGAAAAGTAATTCTTACAAATGTATAAAAATTATATTTTTCAAAATAATCAATTTTTGAAACTTAAAAATTAATTTGATAATGATAATTACATTAAGGTAAATAACTTGAATTGTAAAATGCAAACTACAAGAGCAAAGAAAAATGGAACTCTAAATTAACATAAAAAATTTTTAAATTGCATACAAACCTAATCCCCTTCAATAAGTGCACCAATGGATTCAAATAATTGCTTGATTGACCTTGGAACATGTAATGGTGTGATTGTTCCAGCCTTGGATTCCATGCAATCACTCTGGCAATTTTTTTATCTTGTATTTTTCTATATAATTAATTATATATCTTGGTTAAAATAAAGATACAATATTGCTATTTAATACTTTCCTCATGTGTGAATTCCTTTGTTTCCATATTCATCACAATGATTATTCAATACATTTGATATCATCATTGACATAACAAACAATTGCATCACCCAGATAGTAATAACACCAAGGCCATGCATAAATGAAATTTTTAATAATGTGTATCTACCCAGATCTCTGGGGTTCACAAAAACAAATTACTTTTCCTTATAAATAATAAATCTGATGTTGATCACAGGTGTCAGATTTAATTAAAAATTTTCCTATCACAAACATGTGGTTGGGTGCTTTCACACACCTCCATAACTGTGGGATTTTTCCCACAGGTGAAGGCCCCCACATGTCAGAAGGTTTTCAAGGTGGGCAAAACTTTTCTTATCTTCCCCTCAGACCAGGCTTGGCTGTTTCCATATGAGCATTGATCATTGATGAGGATCGACATTTGTGTTATATACCTCTCTAGAATAAAGTTGGTATCTGCAATTGGTATGAAATTCCGCAACTCAGGAGGTTGTAACCTGGGTTGCTGTCTTGGATTTTCTCTGAATTCTGAGCCTGGGTTGCTGTCTTATTGGTGGCATGCTTACTCACCAACAACCCTACCCCATTCAAAAAACAAATTCAGTTGGTAAAATAAAATCAAAGAGAAGCAGAGAATTTGGGAAAATGATTAATTTATAACATACCAAACAAAATCCAACCCATTTTATTTTGCAGATTCTCTTGATATTCCTCCAGAGTTGCAAGCTTGTTGGTCACAGTACCATTTTTATCCAGAGGTAGACAACTTTTCGGCCAACATGGCAGTGGCCATCTCTGATCTGGGAAGATTAGTGAAAGCGTCATTGACAATGATGCAGTCTTGATGCAGCTCCAGGGCAGAGCGACACCCCCCTGGAATTTTGTTGCATCATCATATCATCGGGCGTCGCAAGTCAGATTAGCCTTGTGTACACAAGGAAGATGTGAGAATGACTGTAAAGTGTTCAAGGCAGTGTGTGTGCTTCAATGTCTGCCAATTTCCGAATAATCAAACATCGCATATTTTAAATGTTTCTTTTTCAACAGTGTGCTGCCTTGACATCTTGTAATTATAATAATATTATTAATATTATTGATTATGAAAAGTAAAATATTATCAATGAAAATCTTGTAATTACCCAGCAAGATCTGCTCCACGTTTGATTCCAATTAAAATATTTATATAAAATAAAAATATCATTACAAGTAAAAAAAAGTACCTCTGGTTAGTTATCAACACATATTCTTTAGGAGAACCAAACCAAACCAAACAACAACACTCACGTTTTGTCATCTTGGACTCTGTCAAAAAATAAATTGTTTTTCCAAAAAAAAAAAAAAAAAAAAAATCAATTCGCGTCTGTCCTCCAAAAAAAAAAACCAATAGCATAAATAATTAGACATGTTTGTTTTTGGTTTTTGTCGATCAAATAATAAACTTTTTTCTTTTATTTTTAAAATGCATATTACGAAACAAAAAAAGCAAAAAAGACAACAACAAGAAAATCATGGAGAGGCATTAGCTGAGTAAGTGTTTATCAAAAGAATGGTGGTGGTTATCGCCTGCCACTTGCCATCACTCTAGTTTATTATAAGAATGGTGGTGGTGATTGCAACTAGTCGTCACTCTAATTAACTATATATTCTTTCTTTTATTATGTATTTTTATTCAGTCGGATACCACTAAAAGATGTTGAAAACATTGATACTCGTGACTCTGCCAGATCTATATCTCCACCTCCACATCCCCCAAAATCTCAACAACAACAACAAAATTTGCCACCTCCTACTACTGCTTCCAATACTGCTTCTTTAATGGGATCTTCATCTCCTCATATACGTGAACCAAACAGATCAAACTCACTGAGCCCTTCACCAACTCAACCATCACAACAAAGCTCTTCTAATAAAAATAAATCTGGTGTGTTTATTATTATATGATTTTAGTATTATTTATTTATTAGTGTTATTTATATATATTAATTGATTTCAGATAAAATGAGATACGAACTCAAGATAAATGGAATCAACATCAAAACATTATTAGAAACATATCGGGATGTCTCATTAAAAATTGGAAAAGAGAAACAACTGCTTGTTGAATCAAATACTTACGAAATATTATCATTATCATACATCCTATTGCTTATTCCCAATTCTTATTCCAAAACAATAATAAGATCATTTGGCATTACGTTATTAGAAGAACTGCATCTACAACAAACATCAATGCTTCCAAAAATAGTATTGGCTGATAAACCTGTTTATATTTTTAGGAAAGCAATCGAAATGGGTAAAAATGATTCCAGAGATGTAGCCGTCAATTGGCTATGCGAGCAACTTTTGAAAGAAAAAATTATAAAAGACAATCTTGGTTTTATTATATTGGATCTTCTAAGAACATTGCCTACTTCAAAAATCCCAGTGAAATCACATTAATTACAAATAATCTGGACAGGATAATGAAAGGACTTTTTCATGATCCAGACAAGACCTTAGTACAATGGCCTAATACTGAATTACATGAAAGCAAAATAAGAAACTTAGCCAGTAGAGCAAAGCAGCCTGATTTCACAGTTTCTTTAATACATCAACAACAAGTTGATTCAGTGATTTTTGTTGGAGAAGTAAGTCCACCTTCTGAAAGAAATAACGTTTTCAAAAATTCAAATGATTTGATCCGGTTAGGTACTTTTATGAAGGATTGTATGGTCTCATCCATAGCTAAAGGTGCAGATATTGAAATATTAGGATTTCAATGCATTGAGTATACTAAAGACTAGTGCCGTAATCCAAAAAAGGAAAAAGTATGGTTGCAAAAGTGGTCGCAAAGGTAATTGCAACCACTTTTTATATGCCGTAAATACAATTACTACCATCATCATAATTTACGGCACTAGTCTTTAGATAGAAATGATTATAATAATATCAGGTGGAATCTTGAATTGTATATTTTAATCAACACCATCTCTCATGTAAGTATACACACATTTTTTAGTGGCCTTGTTACTTATGGAGTTGCTTTTAATCCACAAGTATTATATTTAGCAATAATATATTACATTATATATAAATATATAACAATAATACATATATGATTTACTAATTTCGCACCAGAAACCTTTATGCTCAGCTGGTGTAGTTCCATATATTAACTTGTGAAGTTCATTATCAGTCAAATTGTTTAGTTACATAAATATATAAATATAAATATGCATCTCTCTATAATAATAAACCTATATATAATAATAGCAGCCTATAATTTTATATTTATTTAATGCTGCATATAATACTTCATCCTCTTCCATAGTACATATACCTTTCTTATATTTAATAAATATTCAAAATAATGATTGATTAAACAATTTTTTTAAGTTAATAGTGTGTATATGTGTTATAATCTAAACTGCATTATAAAAATATATTCACCTAATTCGTCTAATTTTTTTCTTTTCAACCATTTTGAAGTCAATAATGTGTCATTATTTGTTGTTGATTTTGATTCTGCCATTTTTTGATACCTAACCAAACTACCAGAATCTGATGATCATCTAATTGCTGCACTTAACTTATTAATACCTCTTTTTTCTTTTTCTTTTTGTATTTTTGGCATGATCAATTAAAATATTGTTTTGACGTGTTGTGCAACAATTAATTAAAAGAAAATGTTGACAGTTCATTTGTTGTGTGATTGAAAATTCAATATATTAATCACTTGAATATCCACTAGATTTTTAATAAAAAAGAAGCCAGCCAAAGAAGAAACCAAAGAAAAGTGAGGAGGGAGATATCCTTTGTTGAACTATAGATTACGTTTTCCATTATAGCAATACCAGGTTATCTTATTGATGAAGTAAACAAGATACATCACAAAGATCATTTAGACAAACCATTATCAATAACATTTTACATAGTTTTTGTATGAGAAATAAACATGTTAATTTTGATATAAAATAAATTTTATTTTAAACAACTTATATATATAATTTTTTTGAAAAATCATTGTTTTTTTTTTATTATGTAATTAATTGAACAATACCACCAACTTTTTTTATTTTTTCTTCTGCACGTCTAGAAACATAACGTGCTTTAATAATAACTGGTTGATCAGGTAAACGACCTTTACCCAAAACTTTACCGTATCCCTATTTGTTAATTAATATTAGCATAATTAAATATAAATACGTGCATAACAAATATATACAAATAAACTTACTGCTCTCAGAGTATCAATCACAGGTACAAGATTATTATCCTTCTTAGTAGCATAGATTTTCCTTGTTTGTTCTGACACCAAAGTCCATAATTTATCCAAGTTGACAGTTGGACAATAGGATTGATTACGAGTCATATGAAAATGTCTCATACCGACTTTACCATAATAACCAGGATGATATTTATCCATGTTGGTACGATGATGATGTAGACCACCTGCTAAACCTCTACCACCCGGATGTTTACGGTGTTTACCTTCATGTAATTATTTTTTTTTGGCAAGGAAGTATTGATTAATTGGTTGATGAGCATATATATATATATATATACATATATTATAGGGAGAGAAAAAAAGCTCAATTTTTTGATTTTGTTCATTTACCAATTCGACCATGTCCTGCAGAAACATGACCACGCTTTTTTCTATTCTTTTTAAGTCTTGTAGGCTAGATAACGTATTAATAATCAATCAAATTAATATGAATTTGATTCATTTAAATAACAAATGCATTAATAATAAATTACCATTTTGTAAATATATATTAAAAAAAATTAAATTATGATGTTTTTTTTTTTGGAAAAAAAAATCTGGAAATTGATTCTTTTAAAATTTTAACCAATCATCTATCTCAATCTAATACTTTAGAATTTTTTAATTATCTTTTTAAAATATCTGTTCTGTATATGTTTTTACCTATATATGTACAAAGTTGTATATATAAAATATAATAAAATATTAAGAGTTTGGTGAGGCAAGAAATAACATTGTTATTATTATTATTATTATTATTATTATTAGCATATAGATAGATATGAATCCTGAAAAACTTGCCAAGCTTCAAGCACAAGTTCGGATTGGTAAAAAAATTTATTTTATATTTTCAAGATGGAAAAAAATTTTCTGAACAAAATAATCAATTATTATTAGTTTATTGATAGGTGGTAAAGGAACACCAAGACGTAAGGTTAAAAAGGTATATAAAACTGTTAATAATGATGATAAAAAACTACAGTCTACACTCAAGAAACTTAATGTTCAAGCAATTCCAACAATTGAAGAAGTAAATATGTTTAAAGAAGATGGATCTGTTATCCATTTTACTAATCCAAAAGGTAATGAAAGTTAATATTATTATGATTATACTGTTATCAATATTATGATCATCATTCATTATTTAATATCCATCATTTATCATCATTTATAATTATCATCATTATCATCATTTATAATTATCATCATTATCAATTTATAAAACACTAAATTCTCTTCCTACTAAAATTAATTAAAAATAAATAAATAATTATTAGTTCAAGCATCAGTTCATTCAAATACATTTGTAATTAATGGTCATGGTGAAGAAAAGGATCTTACAGAATTGGTACCAGGAATTTTGAACCAACTAGGACCAGACTCCCTTGCATCACTTCGTAAATTGGCAGAATCTTATCATCTCAATTTATCATCTCAAGGTGCACAAGGTGATATTGTTGGTGGCAGTGGTAGTGGTGGTGCTACTGGTTCAGTAGATGATGATGACATTCCAGAATTAGTTGAAAATTTTGAAGCTACAAGTGAAAAGAAAGATGAAGATGATAAAGAAGCAGAAGTGTCATCAACAACACCAGCTACTACAGCTACTGAAACCGCTACAACCACTACAGCCACTGCAGCCACTGCAGCCACTGCAGCCACTGCAGCCACTACAGCCACTACAGCCACTGCCACCACTACAGCCACTGCCACCACTACAGCCACTGCAACCACTATAGATAGTACAGCTACTATAACTACTACAGATTCAGCTGCTACTGCCACCACCACTACTACTGATAAGGCTTAAATCACCATAACTGCTACATCATCCACATAGTTGTGATTCTTTTTCATTTTTTTGGTAGCAAGTTAATTAAGTATTAATTTTTTTAATTTGATCAATTTAATGACATTTTGTTTTTAATTGATTAATAGTGAAAAAATTTTTTTTGATTAAATACATCATCCCATCATTAGTTTTACAATAAAAAAATTTGATTTGATTATTATATTTTTATTATTTTTGTTATTATTTAATAAAACATATATATATATAATTATACAATGTGCATGAATAATATTGCTTAAAATAATAATAATAATAATAATAATAATGTTTAGGGCTTATGCGAAGACTTATGTGAGCAGGACTCAAATTTTTTTTTCAATGAAATGGTAGTGAGTGAGCACCTGATGAGAAAAGAATTGTTGCTTCAATTATAAAAAATTCCACCAATGAAAATAACCTTTGGTTAATAAGGAAAAGAATTAAGAGGTGAAATAGGATAACAATAATGAAGAAGACAAAGAATATCACTGATAATGATAGTGATAGTGATGATAATCAAATAGTACAGAGATTTCTGAATTTTGGAATCAACATCAAGGCCTTGATGCAATATTGGAAGAATTCAATAAATCCACGATTCTTCCAGTACCTTCTCAACATCATTGGGAAATTGCAGCAAGAAATTGCAAAAATTTCATTATAGAGAAAGTAAACTATACTTATCTTCATAAATTTTTCTATAATAAATCTTGCGCTATAATGGACTGAGAATTTAAGCCCAATTTATATGTCCTATATTAATATATAATCATTACTATCTATGATGCCAAATGGTCCATTATAGAATAAACTGTAATTTAAATCTAATCTTTTTAATATGATTGGATTTAAGGAAGAGAAAGTTTGGGACCATGAAAAACACCTGATTTTAGTACTGAATCACAATGTTTTAGAGTAGAATTGAGGAAGAGCCAGTTTTTTTACAAGATGCCATTTTAGGAATTTGAAAGATGATGTTATTTTGAGTGAAAAAATGAAAAATTTTAGCTATCTTTCAAAAGAAAAAAGGAATATATTGTTGAAAGAAATCTTATTGCAAGGAGCTTTTATTAATTCCTGCATTCTATTCTAATAACAGAACAAAAAGAAACAGCACAGCAAAATGAAAAAAAAAATATGAAAAAAAAAGAATTATTATCAATTATTAATTCTACACCTTTTCCCATTATAATAGTTTGGAATAATAAAACTTATTAATAATTTTGCAAGAATTAAGAAATATATGATACTGTTGAAACGGATTAATAAATTGCTGATAAATTTTTTCTATTCCGTATATAGATCCCTACTCGGGGAATAATTGAAACTCAGTCTGCAGTATCAATCATGTGATATTATTGTTTAATTGAAATTTTTTTTGGCACAATGTTGAAAAAGGCTTAAAGCCCCGTTTGATTCTTAATGTCATTATTTTTGTGGTAAATTAATCCTATATATTCCATTCAAATGGATCCTTATATATTCTGTAATGAAAACTTCATTAATTAAAATAATGTTAAAATTACGAGAAACATAAAAAATTGAAAATAATAAGGTACGGACGGATGCTTTGTTTTATTATCAACCGGTCTCTACACTATCAAAATATAAACCAATTATTTTTATTTTCAATAGCCAAAATTCTTGACTAAATAATAACGTACCAAATTGGCCTTTTATTCTGTCTTTATTGCATTTTTATTTATATTTATACTTTAGGTTATGGTAGAGATCATCGAGATTATTATGACCGTTATGATCGTGATAAATATGTTCATTACGATCGTGATCGAATAAAAGGAAGAGATAGAGATGGTAATGACAAACATCTAAATAATAAAAATGATGATGATGATACTTCAAAAACGGATGATAAGGAACTGCAAGCAATCAGAGTAATGATTTCATTTTTTTTTTCTTTAGAGGGTTAATTGATCTATTCCTGTTATTATGAATCTTATTTATTATTATATTTATTTAGTTTACCATTTTTCTGGTTATGTATTCTTTACATGTCAAAAACTATATTATATATATGAAATAGGAACGTTATATGAGTGGTGGGTGGACGTAAAAAAGTAAAATACGTAAAATGATGAGAAGAAATTTGTTTTTGATTAGGATGCTGGAGAAGTTACTTCACAAGATTTTAATCCTTTATATGCAAATAAACGCAAAGCTCAAATGTTTGGACATGGTCATCTTGCTGGTATTGATATTAAGGAGCAAAAAAGAGATCGTGCAACATTCTATAATCAATTATTAGAACAAAGGATCAGAAAGGTCGAGCCGAGTATTTTTTCTTTTTTTTTTTTTTTTTAAACAAACTTTTTTTGAATTATTGTTAAAAAAAAATCAATAACTTATTTTTTTATGAAAATGGAAATTGATAGGCGAAAAGAATTAAAAACCATGTGGGATGATCGATACTGATCAGAAAAACCTTTAACAGAAATGAAGGAGAGAGACTGGCATATATTCAAAGAGGATTTCAATATTGCAACTAAAGGTGGCAGTATTCCAAATTCTATAAGGCCGTGGAAGGAATTTGGTTTACCACAAAGAATACTTGATCTTATTGAAAATATTGGACATAAGGAACCAACACCTATTCAACGACAAGCAATTCCTATAGGTTTACAAAATAGAGACATTATTGGTATAGCAGAAACAGGTATTTATTATTAATAAATTATTGTACATATTTATATACATATATAGAATATATACAAGCAACTTTCTTATTTTATTATCATTATAATCATAATCCTAATCATAATAAATAATCAGAATCATTATTATAAATTATAATATTCATTAATAGATTTTAACAAACTTTCTGGATCCGGCCTTGTTGACATAATGTGAACTTTAATTTTTTTAATGTCTTCAAGATATCTACCTGTTGTTTTACCAATTGAAGCAATTTTAATTTTTTTATTATTACCATCACTACTAATACTACTGGTACTACTCCAAAATAATTCTTTGCTGTCATCTTTTCCCCCAAATTGTTTTTTTAAAGGTTCAATTGCTACATCCACACCTGAAGGACTAAAAAATACTATCCACCAATCATCATCATTATGATGTGATGATGTTTTGAAAATTTTGTTTAATTCAATTGAAAATTGTGGATTAGGTTTAGTTTCATAAATTAAAAGTTCTTGGAAATTTATTTTTGCCTCCAATAATTTCTTTGGTAACTCATCACGACGCTTATCACCTACAAGAAATAATAAAAGTGGAGCAGTAGTGGTGGTAATAGAAGTGGAGGCGGAAATATTGTTTTTTTTTTGTATGGTTTGATCATTATGTTCAGCATAATAAGTTTCTATGTAATTTGCTAATAATTCAGAAGATCCAGATTCTTTAGCACCAAATACATTATTAAATCCTAAATTTTTTATTGATTTTTCTGTTGCTTTTCCTACAACGAAAATTGGAAGTTTTAACCATGATTCGCTTATTTTTGATAATGATGATGATGACGACTCTAGAATATAGATGATAGATATATAAATCATATTGATAAATCAATCAATAACAATTTATCACAACAAATAATCACCGGATTCTAGGAAAACTTCATTCCAAGCAACTTTCAATCCTTCAACAGCTCTTTGGCTAGTAACTATTATGCCCCAAAATTTATTATTATTTAATGGATTATTATTTTTTAATATTTTTGATAAATCTGATATTCCAACTAACATATGAGCTAGCACTGGTAGAAATAAACAAGCGTAATTATTGGATTTTTTTAAAAATTCTTCTTCGTATGGATCAAGCTCGTTATGGTCGTTGTTGCTGTCATTGTTATCATTGTTAGTTTTTTTCTCTTGGACGTTTTTTTCTTTAAGTAATAAAATTTTTCTAGACATTATTTTATTCTAAAAATGATCTGCATTAATATTCATTTTTCTATGAATCAGTGAAATGTCGATCTTTTTATTATAATGGAGAAAGGGTTAGTGAAGATAGAATTTTGGCATTAAAAAAGTTACATGATTCATGGTGTCAATCATGTGATCCTAAATCATTAACTGAAATGATAGACTAGTGGCAATGAAACATTAGATGAGTTGATTAAAGGTATACAACTTAAAGCAATTGGATATAATAATAGGGATTATCTTCAATGAGTTTCTTATAATGAGCTAACAGATATTGAAAAGATTGGTGAAGGTGGTTTTGCAACTATATATAAAGCTACTTAGGTAAATGGTCATAAACATATAGATAATTGTAAAAAAATTAGGATTGTAAAAAATTAATGAAAATAGGATTGTGGCATTAAAAAGATTATATGGGCATACTGCAACAAAACCAGACAAAGTGAACATTTGTATCAGTCGTGTGACATGTCCTTTCAAATTATTTTCTATATTAAATAAAAAATTTCTAATTCGTGTCACATGAATTTTTT
>CAUDNR010000119.1:2058-19712 GCA_958430865.1 Entrophospora sp. SA101 | reverse complement strand
CATTTCCATTTTTGGAGTTAGAGAAGGATCTACAAGGCCAATAAAAAGTTGTGGGACTAGGTGTCTTGCACTATACAGTCTCTTTACATAAAGTTTAATAATAAAACCGGTTCAACCGGTTTTATTAAATTCGGTTGCCCGAAATAAACCGGTTTTATTATATTCGGTTTATCGAATACAAAAAATAGGAACCGGTTTTACGTTGCAACCGGTTGCAACCGGTTTTAATTCGATTGTACCCAAACCGGTTCCAACCTCTAAATTTGCCTATAATAATAATAGAAAATTATATTTAAAAAAATATTTTAAAAAAAAATGAATTTATAATTGTTTTACCTTGAAGCTATTGATTATACCCGCATCACATGGTTGTAAAAATGCTGTAGTGTTTGGAGAAAGAAAATGAATTTTAATATTTGTTAGATTTGTTAGTTCATTAACAGTATGTGTAGGAGCATTGTCTAGTAATAACAAAATATTTCTATTTTGACTTTGGATAGATCTATTTAAATTTATTAAATAATCATTAAAAATAGATGTTTGCATCCATGCTTTGAGATTCCAGTAATAGTCTACTGGTAGAGTTTCTTTGTAAATATGTTTTAAAGCTCTAGGTGTTTTGTATTTGTGTATAAATAATGGTTTTAATTTTTCTGTTCCACTGGCATTACATGAATTCTTGGTTTAGTTGAGTAATAGTAGCAGCAGTAATGAATTCTTGAGTTGGTAGAGTTGTATGTATTTTATATTTTGATCTATGAAGGAAGGTTTGAATTACAATTATTACAAAGAAAAAAAGAAAAAACTTTTGGTGAAACTAAAACTAAAACCATATCCATAATATCTATTTTTTTCTTTCAATAAAAGTATTTGTTGCTCTTTTAAAGTATTTGAGGTTAGATCAAATTTTCTTGAATTAAAATTTTTGTTTTTGTTTTTTTAACAGATTTTTTTTTCCAATTCACAATCACAATCTAGAAAAGTTTGATCTACTTTGCATCTAAGGCAGATTTGACATAAAAAACATGTCCCAATTAAATATTCCCTTGAAACAATATCTTGTTCATCCATCCCTAGCTAAACAAAATTTGAAAAATAATTATTATAATTAGCAATTAATTCAAAAGATTTCATTGGAAAAACATTATCATCAGTCTTTCCTTACTATGTTTTATATTTAACCACACTTGAAATTTTGATATAATATGTTATAGATGCTAATTAAAGAGAGTTCACAAAAAAATGAGAAATAGTGTTGCTAATTTTGGGAAATTTCAAAAAAGTTCAATTGAAAAGAAACAATAAATACATGGTTTTCCTCACTTTTCACTAAATATTTTACATTTAACCACACTTGAAATTTTGATATATTATATTATAAAGTTTAATTAGGAAAAGTTCATTAAAAAACTGAATTAAAAAATATTAAAATTAATAGTTTTATAATATTTATCTTTCACGACAAGAGAATTTTGTAAAAAAAAATTATGGGTAACACGGATCTGCAAAAATCAACTATTTTGCAAACCACAATAATTAAAATTATGGATAATTCAAGTTGGTTAGAATATGTTAGTGATCATCCGGTTTTTTATTCCGACAGTGTAAAATTATCAGGAGATAGTAAGTACAATCAATAAATAAGCTTGTCTCTAAACAAATATAGCTACTTATAAAATTTTTTAAAAAAAAATCATCTCTCTAATCAAACATAAAAAGCAATAGGATTGGAGAATTATGGAAAACCAAAAAGAAAACAAACATGTATAGCTATTGAGGGAAATAATCTTATATTAGCTGTAGGATCCGAAATAAGAATATTAAATTTATTGGAGTTTAAAGATGCTTGGCAATATGCAAATGAAAATGATGAACTGCATGAAATGTCTGAAAGTGATGACAGTAATCATGACAATGATGACGATAATGATAGTCATCATCATGTACCAAAATGGATGTTGAATGTTAAATATATAGTACTTAATACACCAAAAATTAAATTTAAAATTAGATCTTTAATAGTAAATTTTAAAGAAAAAGGGAATGTGATTTCGGTTGCTGGTGATTACGAATTGGCAGTAGTTCGCTTACCATTAGTTAAATTTAATTTATCAGCATCAGAAAAAAAAGTTGATTGTGTGTAAGAATTTTTACATATTATTTATTGATATAAATGAAAAGATTAATTTAATATTTATAAAATAATTATCAAAATAAATAGAACATATCCAATTGGATCTTTTCATCATATGGAAGGATCAAGTCCTATTTCAAAGATATTATGGCATCCACTAACTAGAATACCTCATTTATTGGTTTTGACTGAAGATGCAATATTAAGGCAATATATTAGATTTATTTATATAATTCTTATTATAAACAAAACAAAATTTTTACTTATACTTATTTATCTGTGAAATGATAGGATGTACAATATATCTAATGATTGTAATGAGCCAGAACAGAAATTTTGTTTCAGTGAAAATCCAGAAAAAACTTTTTCTTTTGGTGCTGAAATACCAAAAGCAGTTTCTTTTTGTTTTGGTCAAGGTAATAAAGGCTGGTCTAATTTTACTGTATATGTTTTATTTGATAACGGAGATGTTTATGCAATGTGTCCAATAGTACCAAAAAATTGGTAAAAAAATTTATTTTTCTTTTACAAAATATTATTACATTAAATCTAATTATTAACTTTTAATAATTTAATGAATTAAAGCTTTAATAGTAGAATATTTATCGAGCAACTAAGTTGCATAATTTTTAAAAAATATCAAGAGGCTGAAAAACATTTACCATCTAATTCAAATCTTCATATGTATGATTATTTGTATAATCAATATCATTTGCAATACAGATGGATTTGTGATGTGTCTCAACAAATTAGTAAACTTCCATCACCATCACCACCATCATCATTCAAGGTAGAATTTTCTTCTCCTGCAAATATTCAAAATGATTTATTGTTGCAAGGACCATTTTCAATGAGACCAAATCCTTTGGAATTATCACATCATCCTTTTGATGCTAGTGACATAATCTATTTGAATACTCAACCCACTAGTGTAATTGTTATAGCTTCTAGTAATGGTAGATTAGATATCTTTCTTGAAGTTGATAAAATTGAAGCATTTTGGAAAATTCAGGTACATTGTTATTTTATCGTTTGTTGGAAATAAATATATATATAATCAATAATTTTTATAATATTAATAATTTTATTATTATAATTATTATATACAAATATAAATGATTTATTTATTTATTTTATTAGGGATTAAACGAATTCATTGACTCTCCTGTTCTTTTATTATATGAAAGCATTGATTTAGGATTTATTAAAAGTTTTGTTACACCAACTTCAAATAGTCCCTTCTCAAGTAAAATTACAACTTCATTAAATCATCCAGTTCTATTAGAAGACCCTCAATACAAAGACATGTTTTATGTGTGTAATTTTGCAGGTGTTCATGCAATTCGACTTGGTAATTGGTTAAAGGATTTGGAAGAAATTATCACAGATACTATTAATGATGATAATAAAAATAATAATAATGGTGATAGTAGTAGTAGTAGTAAGGATGATGATAATAGTAATAGTAATAGTTCAGCGATGGGACAATTTTTTAAAAATCAAAAAAAATCAGAAGTTAGTTGGATTGCTTGTGTGATTCCTAGGTAACTTTATATATATTTATTTATATATATATAAAAATATTATTTAATTATTTTTAACTTATAAATTATGTTTAATAGTAATCCAGATCCTTTAATAGGTTTAGTGATAGTTGATAATGCTCATCTAGGATATTTGGTTCTGATATTAACTTCCACACTGCAACTAAAAGGATTTCCTTTAGAGAGTAGAACTACACCAATTAAATTGTCAATTGATGATGTTACTCGTTTGAAAAGTATGGGATTTCCCGAAACAGATAAACTAGAGTTTCCAATCAAACTACAAGAAGTTCTAACTTCTCAAGGATTAACTTGTCAACCAATTCTTTTGTCACAAATTGGCAATAAACAATCATCCAAAGAATTTGATAGGGTTAATAGTGAATTGATAAGAGGAATTTCGTTAACAATTGTTAATGAAATAATACCAATTAAATCTTCTGCTCACATATTAATTAATAGGTATTTATATTGATTTATATATTCCCTTATACACATGTAATATAATTAACTGGCTTGAGTTATTTTTATTTTAAGAATAAAATTACAATTTCAAATGATAAAACATCAAGCAGATCTTTTACAGGATCTTAAAAATACCATGGAAGAGAATAAACATCTTAATTCAGAATTGGATGATCGTGTAAATAAAATCAAACAAAAACATTCTTTTTTAGAAAGTAAAGCCAATCAAATTCTTCAAAAAAGAATAATTCAATCAAATCCAATTCTCGGAGAATTTGAAAATGAGTATTTTGATATGTTAAATCGAGTTCAAGAAGATTTAAATGATGAAAATGGTTTAAAAGCTAAAGTAAAACAGGTAAATTTGTTTTATATAATATATATATATATATAATATAATATATTTAATCATAATTGTTTTTTAAAAAAAAAAAACTTTTATATATTTAAAGATACAATTACGGCACTCAAAACTGTCTAAATACAATCAGCCAAAGTCAAAATCAAATCATTCTAATTCTAATCAAATTCATTTACTTACCGGAAGTCAATTACACAAAGTTGAGACTGCTTTAGACAAAGAGTAAGAATAAATCTTGATATTTTTTTTTTGTGGTAATCAATATCAATCAATCAATTAATCATGTACTTTATTAGGATGGAACTTATTGAAGAAGCAACAAGTAAAATCCAGGTAGCACAAGAAAAACTAAAAAATTTGAATTTGGATAATATTTCCATAAAAGAGTAATTAAAGACTTTAAAAAATAAAGGAAGAGCTCTATACTTTTTGAGAAAAAAAAATTAAAAAAAGTTTTGACAAATTAATTAAAATTTGAGTCACTATTTTGCCAAAGTAATTGATTGTATGTAAAATGTTGCGACCATAGTTGTTAAGTTTCTGTTCCAGTGAGCACCGGAACACTTATTCATGAAACACTCTATTATTTTTAAATCGCGTGAATAAATTATTAGCCAATTAGAAGTTATTTATCTTTACTATTTAGGAAATATACCATCACTATTTGTAAAGTTAATAAATTAACTAATAACTTTTTTTTTTACATAAAAAGCCAATTATATAAAGTGAATTTGACTTAAAAGTTCGGACTTTCAAATTAAGCATCTATTTATAGTACGACTGTATATTTTAGTGTCAATTTATGGAAAGACTTAATGGATTAAAAATACCAGTGGTGTAAAAAACTCATTCGAAATACAGAAAATTTCTTTCTTTATTGTAATACTTATATCTAATGTTTTGGGGAGCTGCAAAGAAAAATTGTGATTATAAGTGGTCAAGTTTACAAATAGTTGTACCAGAAGCATTAAATTCAGTATCCTTAACAACAATTCATCGTTATGCACAAAAAAGCTGGAGATATATGGATGTTTATAGAAAGGGAATTTCAGGAAGATTAGCTGAGTTTGCAGCGAAAAAGTATAGATCATCACAGGAGAGTTCCTGATTCTGTGTATGATGAAATTAAAATTTAACTATTCTTTTATTTAAATCTAATTTCTTGTTTGTTTTTTATCTTAAATAAATCTTTGAAACTTTTAAATTTATTATTTTCCAAATTAAGAAAGATCTTTGACTAAAAATGAGACTAAATTTTTTTTATGTTATAAATCAATTCCTTTTTAAAGCTGAGTTGAATGTAGGGATGGGAATGGTTTGGTTTGGTTTATAAACTGCCAGTTTGGCTAGTGAATTGCACTGACTGGCAGTTTACCACCACAGTTTGAACTGCAGTTCAAACCCAAACTTAACTGCAGTTTTATAATTTTATTGGTGATCTATTTTTATAAAAATGAAAAATTTGTTCCAACAATTAAGGCTATTTTAAACACCACTACTATCTATTCTCTTCATATTTGCTTGTACTTTAAATTGTTTGCATCAAATAGCTGGAGTTCCACCTGATCTCTATATCAAGTTGTAGCACAATAATTCAATTAATTGTGATTGAAATATCTGTTAAAATCCCCCATAAGATTATAGAATTACGACCTCCTTCATAAATTATGCACTTTAGTGACTGTCTCATCATGAACTTGCAATCCATACCATACAGCAATATTGAATATGTGGGAACCACAATGGTATAACCATTATTTGTAAAAACACTCATTTTTTATTTCCCCTCCAAATTATTTGAAAGTCACACTCAAATTAGCCAATTGGAATATTGTAACCCACCCCAAAATTTAATTAATTTTCATGCACAACATTACCAATTGCTGCTGCACTGTCAGTTATTATGCTCAATATTTTTGATGATAAATCTAATTCTTCTAAAAGACTTTTTATTGCATGTACTATATTTACAGCATTACAAGTGAGATTCATGGAATATTAAAAATTCATAATTTTCTTTTATGAACAATAAAAAAATAAACATAGTTAAATTTTATTGTCAGATCCAATTCAAAATTTAGGACCACAGGATCGGTGTATAAATTCAATGCCCACAATGCCCAGGTGTAACGTCATACATCAGGAAAATGGGTACAAATATTATGTGTATATAATACACAATTGCAGGGATTAAGCATATAATATACATACAAATCGTGTATTTTTTATGTATGCAAATTGTACATATACAGTCCACACTGTCTATAATGGATCATTGGGCCCAGAAAATTTATCCGTTATAGACAATTGTACTACATTAAGTCATGCGGAATAAAAAATTTTATTTATTTATTATTACTATTATATAAAAATTATTATTCAAAAAAACAGTCTAATTTAGATTGTTTTGTTGAATTGAATTCTATTTTTTTAAGTTTCTTTTTGACATTTTTTAACAGTTTCAATTCCTCATTTGTAAATTCCTTAAACTGTTGTTCAACAAACAAGTTTACTTTTTCAATAGCCAATAAAATATCTTGACTTGAAATAGGTGTCTCTTTGATGTCTTCTTCATCCTGATTTTCTTCATTAAAATTCAACATAGAAATTATTACTTCTTCATTCAGTCATCAATGGAAAGATATTCTAATCCAGATAAAGGATTTGTAAGTTTAAGTTCATTAATTAAATTTTGCAATTCATTTTCATTGTCATTTCTCGAAGAATCTAGGAAAGATGTAACTTCAGTAGAGTTTTCATCTACACTGGGTAAAATTGCTGTTTTTTTCCAGCAATTAATTATTGTTTGATTGGTGACATTCTCCCAAGCTTTTGCAGTATACTTAATTGCATGTTTTATTGTAATTGGAACAATTTCTTCACCTTCATTTTGTAATTCATAATTTTTCAATTTCTTTTTCAAAAAAAGTTTCTTGTAATTTGCCTATAATAGAAAATTATATTTAAAAATTTTTTTTAAAAAAAATTGAATTTATAATTGTTTTACCTTGAAGCTATTGATTATACCCGCATCACATGGTTGTAAAAATGCTGTAGTGTTTGGAGCAGTGTTGAAAATTCGGTGCAGGAATGCAGGGGTGTAACATTACACACCAATCAAGTTTTTAATTTTTGGATATAGTTTCTAAATTTGTACTGGTTACACAACGAAATTTCAACACTGGTTTGGAGGAAGAAATGAATTTTAATATTTGTTAGATTTGTTGGTTCATTAACAGTATGTGTAGGAGCATTGTCTAGTAATAACAAAATATTTCTATTTTGACTTTGGATAGATCTATTTAAATTTATTAAATAATCATTAAAAATAGATGTTTGCATCCATGCTTTGAGATTCCAGTAATAGTCTACTGGTAGAGTTTCTTTGTAAATATGTTTTAAAGCTCTAGGCGTTTTGTACTTGTGTATAAATAATGGTTTTAATTTTTCTGTTCCACTGGCGTTACATTAGTAGTACTGTGACTCTTTCTTTTGACTTCTTTCTTCCAGACACAGGTCCTGTTGACAATACTTTGGATGGTTCTAGTTGCCAAAATAAACCAGTCTCATCTGCATTAAAAATATCACATAATTGATATTGATTTGTAATAGAATTCCTTAATTCTTCTCTGTAAGCAGGTAATTGTGAATGGGAGCACTAGCAGCTTCATCTTGTTTTATTTAATAAAATAATGACAGAGGTTGTGTTAATTATTTATTATTTTTCTTGAAGATCCGAAGTTATTTCTTTTTCAAGAAAAGTCCACAAGCCATTCCCTATTCAAGTTAATTGTGAATTGTGGGAAAATTAAAGGTTCATTATTGCAAGGTAATTTTAATCAATCAATATTGATATTATAAAAACCTCCATTTAATAAAAGCATTGCGTAAAATTTTCATTTGATAATTGTTGTATGTAAAATTGAAATTATAAGTATTCATTATCTACCCCAATCATGTATCACGTTATAAGAAATGTGAGTAAGTAGGCGGGGACCGAATTTGAATTCAGCAAAAGAAAATTTAGCTCCTTAGGAACAACTAATGAAACAAAATATAAAATTGAAGAGAAGACCTTGGGAGATATATTTATTGTGAACTTCTATATTTTATTATTAGCAATTTTACTTGCATCAAATGTTTTTACTTGCGTCATTTTTGACTCAATGGCAGCGAATTTGACATAATAGTTTTACAACATTTCGTCAAATAACATTAGTATTAGTATTAGTGCTAACACATAAAATTCATCCCTCCCTAAAAATATCGGGACATTGATTATAAGTAGGTTTGTTTGTAATTAATGTATTATCTCAATATTATTTATTAATAAAAGTATTTTAGTTAAGATTGCCATTTTATGGTTTACTATGTTTTTACACTTTCTTTAAATATCTCAAGATTTTACTAAGTGAAGTGGATATAATTTCTAAGCTAAAATGGGGCGCGGAAAATAGAAACAGCCTTAACTGCCAAAAATCTCAATTTCGAGTTAATAATGTACTTTGCTACCTTGCTGCTGCATCAGTCCAAGAAAATGATTCCATTGTGAATTGTTATGTAAATTGTCACCATTTTGATCTAGTTCAGATGAACAAAGTTCATTAGTTCTTGGAATTTTTATTTTCTAGTAACCTCATTTCTTGAAACTAAAGCTCCTCACAAGCCAGCTTGCGAGCTGGCCATGCAGAGCCTTAATTGAAATCCTATGCCTATTTATAACCAATTCCTTATTGCATCATAAACTTCTTCACACTTTGTTTTGAATAATATTGAACCTCAAAATCATGAATATGACCTGTAATAAATAATTATTTTAAACCATTTTTGTCTTTTTAAAACAAATCACAAAGACAAAATATTTATGATAATGATATTTTACAATAATTTTCACAATTATTGGAAAATCTTTTTGGATTTCACATATCATGAATTAAATATTTTCTACCAGTGTATTATGAATACCTCAAGCATTACAAATAACTACAACAACAACAATAATAATAAATAGGTAAATCAATTCAAAGGCTTAAGATAATAAAATTTCTTTAATGTTGCCTTGCAGCTCTTGCTCAATCAAACACATTAATTACACAAGATATTGGGTACAAATAAACTTTCAAAATTCGAATAACAGATTTGGTTTTTTCAAGTAGTTATAATTTATTTATTGTTTTTCATACTTTAAATAGGATTTCAAATGAAGATATTGAAGTGTATATTTATTTTTCCTGGTACATATAATAAGAGATTTGATTGAATCATTCAAGCAAGATGTGATGCAGGCACAATTCATGGTGCAAGATGCAATTCATGTAAGACATATTATTTAAATTAATAAATTAAAAGAATACAGTAATATATAGATATTATTATAAGATATTGAATTTTTTTATGTTTTATTCTTATGATGATAGAAATAAAGACTAGTGCCGTAATCCAAAAAAGGAAAAAGTATGGTTGCAAAAGTGGTCGCAAAGGTAATTGCAACCACTTTTTATATGCCGTAAATACAATTACTACCATCATCATAATTTACGGCACTAGTCTTTAGATAGAAATGATTATAATAATATCAGGTGGAATCTTGAATTGTATATTTTAATCAACACCATCTCTCATGTAAGTATACACACATTTTTTAGTGGCCTTGTTACTTATGGAGTTGCTTTTAATCCACAAGTATTATATTTAGCAATAATATATTACATTATATATAAATATATAACAATAATACATATATGATTTACTAATTTCGCACCAGAAACCTTTATGCTCAGCTGGTGTAGTTCCATATATTAACTTGTGAAGTTCATTATCAGTCAAATTGTTTAGTTACATAAATATATAAATATAAATATGCATCTCTCTATAATAATAAACCTATATATAATAATAGCAGCCTATAATTTTATATTTATTTAATGCTGCATATAATACTTCATCCTCTTCCATAGTACATATACCTTTCTTATATTTAATAAATATTCAAAATAATGATTGATTAAACAATTTTTTTAAGTTAATAGTGTGTATATGTGTTATAATCTAAACTGCATTATAAAAATATATTCACCTAATTCGTCTAATTTTTTTCTTTTCAACCATTTTGAAGTCAATAATGTGTCATTATTTGTTGTTGATTTTGATTCTGCCATTTTTTGATACCTAACCAAACTACCAGAATCTGATGATCATCTAATTGCTGCACTTAACTTATTAATACCTCTTTTTTCTTTTTCTTTTTGTATTTTTGGCATGATCAATTAAAATATTGTTTTGACGTGTTGTGCAACAATTAATTAAAAGAAAATGTTGACAGTTCATTTGTTGTGTGATTGAAAATTCAATATATTAATCACTTGAATATCCACTAGATTTTTAATAAAAAAGAAGCCAGCCAAAGAAGAAACCAAAGAAAAGTGAGGAGGGAGATATCCTTTGTTGAACTATAGATTACGTTTTCCATTATAGCAATACCAGGTTATCTTATTGATGAAGTAAACAAGATACATCACAAAGATCATTTAGACAAACCATTATCAATAACATTTTACATAGTTTTTGTATGAGAAATAAACATGTTAATTTTGATATAAAATAAATTTTATTTTAAACAACTTATATATATAATTTTTTTGAAAAATCATTGTTTTTTTTTTATTATGTAATTAATTGAACAATACCACCAACTTTTTTTATTTTTTCTTCTGCACGTCTAGAAACATAACGTGCTTTAATAATAACTGGTTGATCAGGTAAACGACCTTTACCCAAAACTTTACCGTATCCCTATTTGTTAATTAATATTAGCATAATTAAATATAAATACGTGCATAACAAATATATACAAATAAACTTACTGCTCTCAGAGTATCAATCACAGGTACAAGATTATTATCCTTCTTAGTAGCATAGATTTTCCTTGTTTGTTCTGACACCAAAGTCCATAATTTATCCAAGTTGACAGTTGGACAATAGGATTGATTACGAGTCATATGAAAATGTCTCATACCGACTTTACCATAATAACCAGGATGATATTTATCCATGTTGGTACGATGATGATGTAGACCACCTGCTAAACCTCTACCACCCGGATGTTTACGGTGTTTACCTTCATGTAATTATTTTTTTTTGGCAAGGAAGTATTGATTAATTGGTTGATGAGCATATATATATATATATATACATATATTATAGGGAGAGAAAAAAAGCTCAATTTTTTGATTTTGTTCATTTACCAATTCGACCATGTCCTGCAGAAACATGACCACGCTTTTTTCTATTCTTTTTAAGTCTTGTAGGCTAGATAACGTATTAATAATCAATCAAATTAATATGAATTTGATTCATTTAAATAACAAATGCATTAATAATAAATTACCATTTTGTAAATATATATTAAAAAAAATTAAATTATGATGTTTTTTTTTTTGGAAAAAAAAATCTGGAAATTGATTCTTTTAAAATTTTAACCAATCATCTATCTCAATCTAATACTTTAGAATTTTTTAATTATCTTTTTAAAATATCTGTTCTGTATATGTTTTTACCTATATATGTACAAAGTTGTATATATAAAATATAATAAAATATTAAGAGTTTGGTGAGGCAAGAAATAACATTGTTATTATTATTATTATTATTATTATTATTAGCATATAGATAGATATGAATCCTGAAAAACTTGCCAAGCTTCAAGCACAAGTTCGGATTGGTAAAAAAATTTATTTTATATTTTCAAGATGGAAAAAAATTTTCTGAACAAAATAATCAATTATTATTAGTTTATTGATAGGTGGTAAAGGAACACCAAGACGTAAGGTTAAAAAGGTATATAAAACTGTTAATAATGATGATAAAAAACTACAGTCTACACTCAAGAAACTTAATGTTCAAGCAATTCCAACAATTGAAGAAGTAAATATGTTTAAAGAAGATGGATCTGTTATCCATTTTACTAATCCAAAAGGTAATGAAAGTTAATATTATTATGATTATACTGTTATCAATATTATGATCATCATTCATTATTTAATATCCATCATTTATCATCATTTATAATTATCATCATTATCATCATTTATAATTATCATCATTATCAATTTATAAAACACTAAATTCTCTTCCTACTAAAATTAATTAAAAATAAATAAATAATTATTAGTTCAAGCATCAGTTCATTCAAATACATTTGTAATTAATGGTCATGGTGAAGAAAAGGATCTTACAGAATTGGTACCAGGAATTTTGAACCAACTAGGACCAGACTCCCTTGCATCACTTCGTAAATTGGCAGAATCTTATCATCTCAATTTATCATCTCAAGGTGCACAAGGTGATATTGTTGGTGGCAGTGGTAGTGGTGGTGCTACTGGTTCAGTAGATGATGATGACATTCCAGAATTAGTTGAAAATTTTGAAGCTACAAGTGAAAAGAAAGATGAAGATGATAAAGAAGCAGAAGTGTCATCAACAACACCAGCTACTACAGCTACTGAAACCGCTACAACCACTACAGCCACTGCAGCCACTGCAGCCACTGCAGCCACTGCAGCCACTACAGCCACTACAGCCACTGCCACCACTACAGCCACTGCCACCACTACAGCCACTGCAACCACTATAGATAGTACAGCTACTATAACTACTACAGATTCAGCTGCTACTGCCACCACCACTACTACTGATAAGGCTTAAATCACCATAACTGCTACATCATCCACATAGTTGTGATTCTTTTTCATTTTTTTGGTAGCAAGTTAATTAAGTATTAATTTTTTTAATTTGATCAATTTAATGACATTTTGTTTTTAATTGATTAATAGTGAAAAAATTTTTTTTGATTAAATACATCATCCCATCATTAGTTTTACAATAAAAAAATTTGATTTGATTATTATATTTTTATTATTTTTGTTATTATTTAATAAAACATATATATATATAATTATACAATGTGCATGAATAATATTGCTTAAAATAATAATAATAATAATAATAATAATGTTTAGGGCTTATGCGAAGACTTATGTGAGCAGGACTCAAATTTTTTTTTCAATGAAATGGTAGTGAGTGAGCACCTGATGAGAAAAGAATTGTTGCTTCAATTATAAAAAATTCCACCAATGAAAATAACCTTTGGTTAATAAGGAAAAGAATTAAGAGGTGAAATAGGATAACAATAATGAAGAAGACAAAGAATATCACTGATAATGATAGTGATAGTGATGATAATCAAATAGTACAGAGATTTCTGAATTTTGGAATCAACATCAAGGCCTTGATGCAATATTGGAAGAATTCAATAAATCCACGATTCTTCCAGTACCTTCTCAACATCATTGGGAAATTGCAGCAAGAAATTGCAAAAATTTCATTATAGAGAAAGTAAACTATACTTATCTTCATAAATTTTTCTATAATAAATCTTGCGCTATAATGGACTGAGAATTTAAGCCCAATTTATATGTCCTATATTAATATATAATCATTACTATCTATGATGCCAAATGGTCCATTATAGAATAAACTGTAATTTAAATCTAATCTTTTTAATATGATTGGATTTAAGGAAGAGAAAGTTTGGGACCATGAAAAACACCTGATTTTAGTACTGAATCACAATGTTTTAGAGTAGAATTGAGGAAGAGCCAGTTTTTTTACAAGATGCCATTTTAGGAATTTGAAAGATGATGTTATTTTGAGTGAAAAAATGAAAAATTTTAGCTATCTTTCAAAAGAAAAAAGGAATATATTGTTGAAAGAAATCTTATTGCAAGGAGCTTTTATTAATTCCTGCATTCTATTCTAATAACAGAACAAAAAGAAACAGCACAGCAAAATGAAAAAAAAAATATGAAAAAAAAAGAATTATTATCAATTATTAATTCTACACCTTTTCCCATTATAATAGTTTGGAATAATAAAACTTATTAATAATTTTGCAAGAATTAAGAAATATATGATACTGTTGAAACGGATTAATAAATTGCTGATAAATTTTTTCTATTCCGTATATAGATCCCTACTCGGGGAATAATTGAAACTCAGTCTGCAGTATCAATCATGTGATATTATTGTTTAATTGAAATTTTTTTTGGCACAATGTTGAAAAAGGCTTAAAGCCCCGTTTGATTCTTAATGTCATTATTTTTGTGGTAAATTAATCCTATATATTCCATTCAAATGGATCCTTATATATTCTGTAATGAAAACTTCATTAATTAAAATAATGTTAAAATTACGAGAAACATAAAAAATTGAAAATAATAAGGTACGGACGGATGCTTTGTTTTATTATCAACCGGTCTCTACACTATCAAAATATAAACCAATTATTTTTATTTTCAATAGCCAAAATTCTTGACTAAATAATAACGTACCAAATTGGCCTTTTATTCTGTCTTTATTGCATTTTTATTTATATTTATACTTTAGGTTATGGTAGAGATCATCGAGATTATTATGACCGTTATGATCGTGATAAATATGTTCATTACGATCGTGATCGAATAAAAGGAAGAGATAGAGATGGTAATGACAAACATCTAAATAATAAAAATGATGATGATGATACTTCAAAAACGGATGATAAGGAACTGCAAGCAATCAGAGTAATGATTTCATTTTTTTTTTCTTTAGAGGGTTAATTGATCTATTCCTGTTATTATGAATCTTATTTATTATTATATTTATTTAGTTTACCATTTTTCTGGTTATGTATTCTTTACATGTCAAAAACTATATTATATATATGAAATAGGAACGTTATATGAGTGGTGGGTGGACGTAAAAAAGTAAAATACGTAAAATGATGAGAAGAAATTTGTTTTTGATTAGGATGCTGGAGAAGTTACTTCACAAGATTTTAATCCTTTATATGCAAATAAACGCAAAGCTCAAATGTTTGGACATGGTCATCTTGCTGGTATTGATATTAAGGAGCAAAAAAGAGATCGTGCAACATTCTATAATCAATTATTAGAACAAAGGATCAGAAAGGTCGAGCCGAGTATTTTTTCTTTTTTTTTTTTTTTTTAAACAAACTTTTTTTGAATTATTGTTAAAAAAAAATCAATAACTTATTTTTTTATGAAAATGGAAATTGATAGGCGAAAAGAATTAAAAACCATGTGGGATGATCGATACTGATCAGAAAAACCTTTAACAGAAATGAAGGAGAGAGACTGGCATATATTCAAAGAGGATTTCAATATTGCAACTAAAGGTGGCAGTATTCCAAATTCTATAAGGCCGTGGAAGGAATTTGGTTTACCACAAAGAATACTTGATCTTATTGAAAATATTGGACATAAGGAACCAACACCTATTCAACGACAAGCAATTCCTATAGGTTTACAAAATAGAGACATTATTGGTATAGCAGAAACAGGTATTTATTATTAATAAATTATTGTACATATTTATATACATATATAGAATATATACAAGCAACTTTCTTATTTTATTATCATTATAATCATAATCCTAATCATAATAAATAATCAGAATCATTATTATAAATTATAATATTCATTAATAGATTTTAACAAACTTTCTGGATCCGGCCTTGTTGACATAATGTGAACTTTAATTTTTTTAATGTCTTCAAGATATCTACCTGTTGTTTTACCAATTGAAGCAATTTTAATTTTTTTATTATTACCATCACTACTAATACTACTGGTACTACTCCAAAATAATTCTTTGCTGTCATCTTTTCCCCCAAATTGTTTTTTTAAAGGTTCAATTGCTACATCCACACCTGAAGGACTAAAAAATACTATCCACCAATCATCATCATTATGATGTGATGATGTTTTGAAAATTTTGTTTAATTCAATTGAAAATTGTGGATTAGGTTTAGTTTCATAAATTAAAAGTTCTTGGAAATTTATTTTTGCCTCCAATAATTTCTTTGGTAACTCATCACGACGCTTATCACCTACAAGAAATAATAAAAGTGGAGCAGTAGTGGTGGTAATAGAAGTGGAGGCGGAAATATTGTTTTTTTTTTGTATGGTTTGATCATTATGTTCAGCATAATAAGTTTCTATGTAATTTGCTAATAATTCAGAAGATCCAGATTCTTTAGCACCAAATACATTATTAAATCCTAAATTTTTTATTGATTTTTCTGTTGCTTTTCCTACAACGAAAATTGGAAGTTTTAACCATGATTCGCTTATTTTTGATAATGATGATGATGACGACTCTAGAATATAGATGATAGATATATAAATCATATTGATAAATCAATCAATAACAATTTATCACAACAAATAATCACCGGATTCTAGGAAAACTTCATTCCAAGCAACTTTCAATCCTTCAACAGCTCTTTGGCTAGTAACTATTATGCCCCAAAATTTATTATTATTTAATGGATTATTATTTTTTAATATTTTTGATAAATCTGATATTCCAACTAACATATGAGCTAGCACTGGTAGAAATAAACAAGCGTAATTATTGGATTTTTTTAAAAATTCTTCTTCGTATGGATCAAGCTCGTTATGGTCGTTGTTGCTGTCATTGTTATCATTGTTAGTTTTTTTCTCTTGGACGTTTTTTTCTTTAAGTAATAAAATTTTTCTAGACATTATTTTATTCTAAAAATGATCTGCATTAATATTCATTTTTCTATGAATCAGTGAAATGTCGATCTTTTTATTATAATGGAGAAAGGGTTAGTGAAGATAGAATTTTGGCATTAAAAAAGTTACATGATTCATGGTGTCAATCATGTGATCCTAAATCATTAACTGAAAGGATAGACTAGTGGCAATGAAACATTAGATGAGTTGATTAAAGGTATACAACTTAAAGCAATTGGATATAATAATAGGGATTATCTTCAATGAGTTTCTTATAATGAGCTAACAGATATTGAAAAGATTGGTGAAGGTGGTTTTGCAACTATATATAAAGCTACTTAGGTAAATGGTCATAAACATATAGATAATTGTAAAAAAATTAGGATTGTAAAAAATTAATGAAAATAGGATTGTGGCATTAAAAAGATTATATGGGCATACTGCAACAAAACCAGACAAAGTGAACATTTGTATCAGTCGTGTGACATGTCCTTTCAAATTATTTTCTATATTAAATAAAAAATTTCTAATTCGTGTCACATGAATTT
>CAUDNR010000118.1:23604-40638 GCA_958430865.1 Entrophospora sp. SA101 | reverse complement strand
AACAAATTAATTTACATGAATAAATATAGTAATGGTGATTCTGAATATACTTAATAATAAGATTTGCACCAACATGGCATCAGCTGGCTTTCTGGATATTTGTTTGCAATATCTTCATGCAAACAATACAAACATAATGGTCTAAAAACCAATAAAAATTAAATTCTAGTCATAAATTTCTAATTTTAGTAAAAAACGTACTTTGAACAAATCAACAGATTATTGCAGATTATTAACAGATTATGGAAGAGCAAGTTTAATAGTATTTCTTTCAATTATTAATAAACCGATTTATTTTTAGTGTAACATAGATATCTTGTAACATATAATGAATTGATCAGCAGACGACTGTAAAAATATGTGTAACATTTTGAAGCATATGGTTTCAAAAAACTTTTGATTAACATTGTTCATCCATCATACAAGATGTTGGATCTTATAAATAGAAACAGCCACTGAACATTGTAAATTAAGTGTTATATATATAAAAATTAAAAATTTGAATCGTGCGACTACATATTTTTAAAACTGTATCATTCAAGCTTCTAATGAATGTTTTTTTATATCAAAAGGAACTTTCTATGTAAATTCGTCATAATATTTCAAGTTTTCAAATCTTGATTAAATAATTATGTTTCAAAAAACTAAGATGAATACATTACTTGGGCAAAAGTCGCGTGCACTCTAAAACAAATAAAAATTGAGTGAAAAAAAATAATAAAAATCCGACTTGCACTTCTCTAAAAACATTTTCTGGATAAAAGTCCTTGCACAAAAAAATATATTGATTCATTAAAAAACATATTAGTTTGCAAGCTTTGTTTAGTAAGCATACAAAATTCTATTTATTATTACTAGCTGGTTTACCAATTTGTAACGAACCACCGGCCTGAGGCACAGGCTTGTTTTAAATTAATGCAACACCTTATCATGTTTTTTCTTCTTTATACACCTTACCAATCAATTTTATAATTATTAATATCAATGTCATTCTCACCATCCTCGCTACCACTGCTAACAATAATAGTACAACCACTTTATTATATACATACTGTGATTGTCATTTGTAATCATTTTTGTTATTTGGTTTTTCCTTAACAATATTTTTATAAGTAGTTTAGTCATATTTAAAATATATATATACAAGTTTGTTAATTATTGAGCTAATGAATATCAACACCTATTTACATGTTATATTAATGTTTATTTTTTTTGAAAAGAATGTATATTACATCACGTATATCAATCAATTATGGTATTGGGAAATATAAACTTTGTGAATAAAATAATTTTCTAATTTAAATAAAATGCAAACCGATAATAACGTTATTGATTATAAGTAATTTTGCACAACGTTTGATGCGTGTACCGTAAAATGTTTATTATAGATGTACGGTTGTAATAATGATATTGATAGTAGAAATAGATATTATTATTCCCTCATTATGTTTGCCGTTACACCTTTCAAATTTTCAATTTTCTACATAGTATCAACGAAATGCATTATTTTATTGGTGTAGAATTAACAATTTTAATATTACTATAATTTTTAATTTTTAAAAAAATTTAAAAAAATATAATACATTTAATAATATGTATGATACATTAATTCTTTAGACGGAATATCTTGAAATGATCCTTTTTTCCCTAATTACTTTGTTAATATTATCTTTAATTTTACTATCTTCATCATCATCAATACTTTCAATGCTAATTACTGTTGATTTTTCTTGTATTGGTGGCGATGATGATACTTTATTATAATTATCTTTAACATTTATTATTATATTGTATAATCTGGTAATAATGTTATTGGCAATAATAATTGAACTAGTTATCAAAGTTAAAAATGGAATGAGGTCATATGATATTATAGAATTTTTATAGATAATCTAAATAAAAATAATAAAAATGTTAATATTCATATGATTCAAAATGTTTAATTATAATTTAAATTACTAACCTGAATAATAAATTGTGGTATATCTTCAATTAAAAAACTTGCTAAATTACACCAAAATATTAATGATAAAGAATTGGATGAAAATGGAGCAGAAAATGGCTTCAACCCAGCCACTTTTGATGATAATATTAATAATGCATCAATTTCTGTACTTGAGATTACTGTAAAGACTGCTAAAATATTGGCATATTTTTTGAACCACTCATAAAATTCATAATTATTACTAATCTCATTAATAACAATGATAATGCTTGATATGAAATTAAGTATAATTGACAATATCAAGATAAATAAACTAAATAAAAATAATTTTAAAAATGAATTAATATTATATAGCCAATAAATCAAAAAAAAAAAGTAATTAATAAATTACCTTGGTATAAATAGTTGTGGGACATTTTTACCATTATTGAATATAAAAGCAATATCCAACATAAAGTCAATAAGAATTAAAAATAGTTTCAAAATGACAATATTATTACCCTAAAAATTATTAATATTATTAATATACAATTTTATAATCATATCATTAATTAATGTATTACTTTTACCTCTGGATATTTTTTATATGAATACCAAATCAACATTATAATGATTACAATCATTACTGAAATGATTATTAAATGAATTTTATACTCTTCAAAAAGATTTCCTATTAAATATATTAATTAAAATTAATATTAGATCATGCATATAATATAATAAATAATATCTTGTGAATATTTAATATCATATTAATTACTTGTAAAAATAAATCCATAATTTTCATCAATGAAGCTTGTGTGATTTTTACTTGATATTACAGTAATAAATTTATTTTTAATTAATGTATTTAAAGTATCCATGGCTTGGGAAACATTTATTTCCTGTGGATCTTCATTATCATTAGGTTTTAAAATTTCAAATGATAACAATAAAGTTGGTGGTGATGTTGAATAATCTGTCTGATCTTTAATAAAATTCAAACGAGTTGGGCTGATTGGTGTTAAATTGGCTAATTCACTTTTTAAATTTTTAATAAATTCAGGTTTATTTGTTGAATTTAAATTATTAAATAAATTTGTCCCCTCTACATTGAGTCTTAAGATACCATTTGCTGGATCTAATGAATTTTAGTAAAAAAATTAACTGTTAAATAAATATTGGGTTAATTAAACTCAAATGTATTTATGAAAATATAAATAATTCTTACCTGCATATTTAATAGCCAAATTATCTTTAAAATGCAATCAACTTCTTAATTAATAATAATTATTATTATTTAAAAGATACAACTATTAATATTTTACCTGTAGTAAATTTCCATATATTTTTACAAATTCCAATCAATGGTTGGCCAGTAGAAGATAATTTTAATGCACCATCCTCAACTACTACATAATAGTTTGTATTAGGAAGGTTAAATGTGCTTGTTAATACTTGAATAACCAGACTTTTTTTATCATCACTTATTTTACAATATGAGGAATCAGCTGGGAATGATTGCCTCAAAATATACTGATCATTATTATTTATTTGATATATTGAAATATTGTTAATAGATGGAACTATTGGTGTATTGTATGTTACATTGATTTCTTGACTTGCTATTTCTATCATCCCATTTATTAATGGATAAGTTGTTTCAATATTTGGATTACCATATCCTTTATCTAATAATCAAATGTTTATTTAACAATTATTAAATTAGAATTAATATTTTCAATAATAATATAAAAAGAATATTACCATCTGGTAGGAATTTAGGAATTTCAGTTGAAATTAGGTCCCAACTTTTATTGTTGTTTTCATTAGGTACAATTGCAATAAATGTACTATTCTGAGTAAAGATCCCATAATTTCGATTAACTGCTGGAAGCTCTAATTTTTGATTAAATGATGGAAGTGTCAAATTATTAGGAAGATCTAATGTTGAATTTATCTTCAAATTATTATCTAATATATAACCATAAGTTGTGTATTTATTTTCATATGTTTCACTTGGTGCATTAATATTTAATAAAAAACCACCAAAAAATAGGTTATTTATTGACAAATCAGTAAAATTTTGAATTTGATCAAATTCTAATGGCTCAGTTCCTGTAACAGCACTAATAAATAATAATATTAATTAAGTTAATGGTATTGTATAATAATGATATTTGCATTATATATTGAATAAAAAAAACCTACCCATTTGATAAAAATGAAATTTTCATCCAATAAACTTTAGGTTTTTTATTTTTTCCAACTTTAGATAAACTAACAATACATATGTATCCTGAGCTTGTGAGTGATGTAGAACATATTAAATATTTAACAGTCACATCAATATCAGCAGTTTGATATATCAAAAATGGTCCAACTACTTCATTGTTATCATCCTCACCAGGATATATTAATGATGCATAAATAGAAATTGGTGGTTGATTTGGTTTAGTATTTTTTGTATTGTTGTTAACTTCAGTAATTGTTGTGTTAGCCATAACTAATCCAAATCCATTATTCAAAGCTGGAAAATAAGCAAATCGTAATATAACATCACCTTTTTCAATTGGTGCTTGGGGAAACTTTCCAGTTTTTGTTTTACTAATTTTTCCATTTTTATCTCTAAGTAATTTTGAAATGTAAAATATTTAATTAAATTTAAAAAGTGCAAATATTAATAATAATATAAATAATAATTACGGTGAACTAAAATGACTCCACAGAAAATCATTTGAATTTGTCTCAAGACCAAATAATAAGAATCCTACACCAAAAGCTCCTTCAATATAAAGATGCGGCCCATCAAATGAACCCATGTAAGAAGTTGATTTTTCCATATAAAATTCACTAAATTTTTTGTATAAATTTAAATTTGATCAAAAGTGTTTATTATTTATTTATTATTTATTAGAATTATCTTACCTAATGGTTTCTCCATTTTTAGATAACAACATTCCATAAGTACTTGATGAATTAATATCAGTAGAATTCATATAAACCATCAATGCATTGTTTGGTTGAAGTCTATCTATTCTTATAGTATACATATCCTTTTTGATGATCTGGCAAAAATTGAATTCAGGTATTGGATATATCTGGGTGGAAGTTTCTATTGTTCCATTGGCATAAATAACTCTAATATATAATTTTGGTTCAATGCATGTTTCATTAATAGATTTAACCATATAAATAACTAGGGTCCCATCTCCATAAGATAATGTATTAAATACACGAATACCAGCTTCACTATCATTATATGTGGTAATATTATAAGAATTTGTAGGTTGATAATTTAGAAGAACCACATAAAAAAGTATTAAAAATGCTATTGAACCAAAATTTTTTCCAGCCATTTTTATTTATAAATGGAAAAATCACTAGTGAAAATTATAATTATTTTAAAGGGAAGGCAAAGGGCATAGGAAAAATTTATCCATAATATTATATGCGAGTATTTATAATAAACCTATTTAGTATTGTTTGGTAAATAAATAATTCTGAAACAGAACAGGATAGACTTTTGTATAATTGGTAATAATTTGCATCATCACATTTTGATTTTATTACAAAAAATTCTATTGACAATTAATCCTTAATATTAAGAACTTGTTGTAATAAGACAGCGCGGTATTTGGCATTTCACTTTATAAGAAATTTCCCACGCTCTTAATTACTGAAACCAACGGAGATTAAAAGGGTAGAATCTGACGATCACATTACCAGACTACCCATAAATTGCCTAAAAACAGGCCCATTCCTCTTGAACAAGGACGGGCATCCGCTCTGCAGAAAACCATGGAAATGTGCGAAATGGCACACATTGGATAACTTGAACCCTTACGGCGCTTTAGGGAAAACGATCTAGGGAAGATCAACATGAGAGGAATGAGACGACAGAAAGAAGGACTGCTTTATAACATACTAACGGGTTAATACCATCAGCAAAACCTTTAACAACCTTAACAACATATTTAGTTTAATTATAAATCAACAATTTACAACTAAAAATAAATCACAAGAACAACAATAATAATAAAAATCAACAATCAATCTTATGACCTTGTCCCCCACGTCAGGAAATTTTCCCCGCCGTAATATTACGTCCATAAATTTTAATATGTAAAGTTGTAATATTTGCATAAAAAATTATGTAATATTTACACTTAATATAATAATTGCATAATAAACTTACGTAAATCCGCATCAGAAAAAATTTCCTGATGCAAGGATAAAAAAAATTAAATCAACAAATAATTAAAAGAAGAATTCACGCCAATAAGAAGAAAAAAAAAAGAATTAAAGGAAAGATCTATATCAGAAAGGAGAAATTAAAATTACGCCACGAAGAAAAGTATAAATACTGGAAGAAAACCGGAAGAAGAGAAAAGATAAAGAGAATATTGACAATAATCTGGAAGATAATCAGTTCAATAATTCACATGATCATAATACATTACACATTAGTAAATAACGAATTTATAATAAAAGAAATAATAGATACAATAATTAAATTGAATAGTGGGATTAATTCTATATAGTAGGAATAGAAGCAATTTCAGAATTTGTCGGAAGAATTTGTTTGGGAATATATAGTAGAAGCAGTAATAATACATGAATTAACAGGAAGAGAAATTGAAAATTAATAATCAAGAAATTAATAATCAGATGAAGAGGAACTAATAAGAACCAGAAAAATTATTAATCAAGAAAAAAGTATTTATTTATATAAAGGAAGAAGGTTTACAAGTAAGGAAGGAACTCGGTTGAGAGTTTTAAATATATGAAAATAAATAATCAAATAACTAAAAAAGAAATTTATCAACAAAGAACCAAAAATTATCAGAAGAAAATAAAGAATAAAAACATTCAACAGAATTATTAAAGGAGCCAATAAAGCCAACGAAAGAACTGCTACAAGAAAATAAGAAATTAACAGAAGATAATTTATTGAAAGTATATATATGAATCAAGAAACTTATAAAAATTTCTCATTGGAATTGAAAGTAATCATAAGAAATTATATAGAAGAAATAGCCAGGAGACAAATAGACTCGAGAACAAAATTTAACAGGCAAAATAATCAAAGAAAAAAAATAATAAGATCAACAATAAGTGTATAACGAAAGAGAAGATTGGAAAGAGATAATAATAGAAATAGAGTAACAGGGATACGCTACATACGCACAAAAAGAAAAATATCAGAATGAAAGAAGAATACAGAGACCAACGAATAGTGACTCACTATGTAGCATAGTTTACTGACGAACGAGAATATTTAAGAACAGCGGAAAGAAAACTAACTGAAGAATATAAAGGAGTTCTGGAAACGAATAATTAGAAAGAAGAAAACTTAACATAGCAATTAATTGATATAGTAAGAATAATGGGATTCACAATAAATAAGATAGACGGAGGTATATATTTAATAGAAGAAGGAAATATAATAAAAAGAATAACGGAAGAAGGATTAATAGTACAAATTGAAAAACTGATAAAAACGAAAGAAAATAAGACTCAAAAAAGAAACATCTAAATCAAGAAGAAATTGAAGAAATTAGGAGAAAATCGTACAAACCTAACCATAATCAACCGATAAAAAAATACAGAAGAAAAAGTTATATGACTACTAGAAGATAAAGAGAGGAAACTGAAGAAGAAAGACAAGAACTAATTAATAAGTGGATAGAATATAAGTGCGAAACGAGTAAAAAATATACAAAATTTGGCGAAAAAGAAAAAAAGAATACAGGAAAAAATATAAGAAACAAGAAGAAATAAAGGAATGAAAGAATTAATAGAACACTTCAGGAACGCAGAACATTCATAATAAATGACAATGAATATGGAACCGACTAGCACTATTGTAGGAAATCCAGAACACTCACTATTTAGAAGGCTGCCACAAGAGATCAACTATTTGACCAAGCAGTAGATAATTTAGCTAATTGTATAGGATTTATGGCAAATAACGAGGAAACAGTGTATCAGCCAGGACAAAACCACCAGAAAAAAAACAGAAAATCTAACAGACCAATACTACAAAGAATAATAGCATTAGAAGAGGAAGTAAAACAAAATATACTATTGCTAAGCATTCAAGGAAAATCAGGAATCCCAGAAACTAAGGACAGTTGACCCAAAAACAGGATATATAACATTAGGAAGAATGTTAGTGGTAACAGAAAGATTCAATAGTGTAAGAGGGATAGTATATAGAGGAAAGACAGTAACTCCACAGACAGGAAACCAATAATAATTGCATGAATAAAGAAGAAATAATAAAAACAGAAGATATAAATCAAATAACTATATTAAAAGAAGAATCAAAGAAAAAAGACAAACTAATCAAAGAATTAGAAAAAGAAAGAAAATTTACAAAAACCCATACGAAACCAGAAAAAAGAAATTTGGAAGAATTAACCTCGAATCAAGGATTAAAGGCATATTGCTAGCAAGAGGAGATAAATCTAGGAAAAAGTGGGCATTCCTTAGAAGGATGTGCAGATGTCAAAAACTATTGTTAGAACTTACAAATGGTTAGACCAACATATACTGTAGAAGAATAAATGTTTAGTAACGTTATTTGCTTTGGTAAGCAGGTAAAAGTTAGGACTAATTCTGAGTAACTAATGAGTGTTAACTACAGTTATTAACGTTATTTGCTTTAGTGAAGTGTTTTCCAAGGTTAATTGTAATAAAATAGTTATTGTAAATCTAAGGCTGTTAAACAAGCTACTTGGTTTGATTTGGAAATAAGCTAAAGCGAGTTTGCAATTGGCCAAATAAAAATAAGCAAATGTAAACGACTGAAATAAATAGGTCACCAATAAATAAAAAGAAACTTTATAAAAGCCTTGAGCTTTGTAAAAAGAGCCATCTTTATTTATTGCAATTATCGGTACCATTAAGTGCGCTTACAGGTTCGCTGATACAAGAAAGAGAGAGTAAGCAAGAACCAAAGTAAATTAGTGAACTAATTAATTGAAAAGCTCTGGATTATTGTGACAAAAGTTAAACCGTACTTGATCGTAAATAGTCAGCATTAACAAAAGAGTTATCTTGCAATATTTTAATTTGATTTTCACTTTGTAGCTATTCGTGTAACGGGTCTTGTTATTTCTGGTAAGGTTTTTTTATTTGCATTATTTGCGGGTAAAAACTAGTAATTGACTGTTTTCCTTTCCTTGTTTCTTTACATTTGTTATTATTTATATGCCTTAATCATAAATCAGGATCATATTCTTTATCTAACCTAATACATTTTCCACAAATGCAATATACTATTTACTATCTATTACACGATCAACCAATTCATGATTCTTAAGAAGTTCTAATGTTAATTTTTTACATATCAAATTTCCAGTTACAAAAATTTTTATGGGTTCCATGTAGAGTTATGTGGTGTCCCAATAGAAATATCGTTACATGTAAAATTAAAAATTAGTCGAGCATTCTTAAGTTGAGCGAATGCTTTTTTTTTTGTTAGTATAAAGTTTGGTCAAAGTATTGTTTTTAATTTATTATTTATCTAAGCGATGATATATAGAAAAATAGAATTTTGTACATTTAGCCAAGTTACAAACCAGTATGTTTTAAATGTGAATGTTTTACTTTCTGTGTGGTAGAATTTTACCCAGAAAGTTTTTTTGAAAAAAAAAGTTTTATTCTATTTGACGTTGTAAATAAATGTATATTTTTCATAACTTCATTGACGTTGGAGATGAATATTCATTGGGTAACTTCCCAAAATGAAAGTTGATGATATGAACGAAATAGTTGAGACAGATGGAGCAGATGGAGCAAAATTCTATTTTACATAGTGGTTTAGGAATCCTTTTAGCACAAATTCAATTTGCAAAGGTACCATGTTATTTTATTATTAATAAAATGTTTGTTTTAATGAATTATTGTTTAAAATACAACAAAGAGATACATGGAGCAATTGAAAAGCCATTGCGCAAATATCAGTCCGCTTAACAAGCTTCACACCAAACTGACTGGTTTAAACAATATGCTGGTCAGTTTACCGAGCATGTATGTAATAGTAATAGAGTCTAAATTCCGACTCTTGTTCGTAGGTCTTTTGTTTCTGGAAGATTCGAGAGTTGTATCGATTAAAGAAAAATTGATAATTGTTTATTTGTTTTTTTCGCCTCGTAAAATTTAACTGTTAATTAGTCACTGCAAGATGTGGTTTATGTTTGTTAACCATTTTATCGGTTTAAATATTTGTAGAATCAACAATTTTAACATTATTAATAAATGAGATTATTTTTTAAAAATATAATACATTTAATAATATGGTACATCGATTTTTTATACAGAATATCTTGAAATAATCCTTTTTTCTCTAATTAGTTTACTCGTATTATCTTTAATTTTACTATCTTCATCATCATCAATACTTCCAATGCTAATTGCTGTTGATTTTTCTTGTATTGGTGATGATGATGACAATACTTTATTATCCTTAACATTTATTATTATATTATATAATCTGGTAATGATGTTATTGGCAATAATAATTGAACTAGTTATCAAAGTTAAAAATGGAATGAGGTCATATGATATTATAGAGTTTTTATAAATAACCTAAATCAAAATAATAAAAATGTTAATATTTATATGATTCAAAAAGTTGATTATAATTTAAGTTACTAACCTGAATAATAAATTGTGGTATATCCTCAATTAAAAAACTTGCTAAATTACACCAAAATATCAATGATAAAAAATTAGATGAAAATGGGGCAGAAAATGGCTTCAAACCGGCCACTTTTGATGATAATATTACTAATGCATCAATTTCTGTACTTGAGATTATTGTAAAGACTGCCAAAATATTAGCATATTTTTTAAACCACTCATAAAATTCATAATTATTACTAATCTCATTAATAACAATGATAATGCTTGATATGGAATTAAATATAACTGACAATATCAAGATGAATAAACTAAATAAAAAATAATTTTAAAAATGAATTAATATATTAACCACTTATATAGACAATAAATCAAAAAAGTCATTAATAAATTACCTTGGTATAAATAGTTGTGGAACATTTTTACCATTATTGAATATAAAAGCAATATCCAACATAAAGTCAATAAGAATTAGAAACAGTTTCAAAATGACAATATTATTACCCTGAAAATTATTAATTACTATTAATATACAATTTATAATCATATCATTTATTAATATATCATTATTTACCTCTGGATATTTTTTATATGAATACCAAATCAACAATATAATAATTACAATCATTGTTGAAATGATTATTAAATGAATTTTATACTCTTCAAAGAGATATCCTATTAAATATATTATTTTTAATTAATATTAAATCATAATATCTTATAAATATTAACATCATATTAATTAATTACTTGTAAAAATAAATCCATAATTCTCGTCAATGAAACTTGTATAATTATTTCTTGATATCCCAGTAATAAATTTATTATTAATTAATGTATTTAAATTACTTATGATTTGAGCAACATTGATTTCCTGTAAATCTTCATTATCAGGTTTCGTAATTTTATATGATAACAATAAAGTAGGTGGTGATGTTGTATAATCCATCTGATCTTTAATAAAACTCAAACGAGTTGGATTGATTGGTGTTAAATTGGCTAATTCATTCTTTAAATTTCCAATAAATTCTGATCTATTTGTTGAATCCAAATTAAATAAATTTGTTCCCTCTACATTGAGCCTCAAGATGCTATTTGCTGAATCTAAAGAATTTTAATAAAAAAATTAATTATTAAATAAAGATTAGTTAATTAAACCAAAATAAAATTTTTTTTACCTGAATATTTAATTGCCACATTATCTTTAAAATACAATCAAATTGTTAATTAATTATTATTATTATTTAAAGACACAACCATTAATATTTTACCTGTAGTAAATTTCCATATATTTTTATAAATTCCAATCAATGGTTGGCCAGTGGAAGATAATTTTAATGCACCATCCTCAACTACTACATAATATTTTGTATTAGGAAGATTAAATGTGCTTGTTAATACCCGAATATTTAAGCTTTTTTTATCATCACTAATTGTACAATATGAGGAATCAGCTGGGAATGATTGTCTCAAAATGACTTGTTCATTATTATTTATTTGATATATTGAAATATTGTTAATAGATGGAACTATTGGTGTATTGTATGTTACATTGATTTCTTCACTTCCTATTTCTATCACTCCATTTATTGATGGATAAGTTGAATCAATATTTGGGTTGCTATAACCTTTATCTAGTAATTAAAATGATTAAATTAGATATTAAATCTGACATTAATATTTTAATAACAAGTATAATATAATAAAAAATATTTTACCATCTGGTAGAAATTTGGAAACTTCAGTTGAGATTAATTGCCAATTTTTATTATCATTTTCATTCGGTATAATTGCAATAAATGTATTATTCTGGGTAAATATTCCATAATTTCTATTGAGTGTTGGAGGTCCTAAAGATTTACTAATACTAAATGATGGGACTGTCAAATTGCTTGGCAGATCTAAAATTGAATTTATCTTCAAATTATTATCTAATAAATATCCATGGATTGTATATTTATTTTTATATATTTCACTTGGTGAAATAACATTAAATAAAAATCCTCCATAAAATAGTATAGTTAAGTATGAACCAGTAAAATCTGGAATGTGATTAAATTCTAATGGTTCAGTTCCTGTAACAGCACTAATAATATTAGATTAATATCAATTAAGATAATACTAGAATTATGTTATTATATATCGAATAAAAGCCTACCCATCTGATAAAAATGAAATTTTCATCCAATAAGCCTTATGTTTTTTATTTTTCACAGTTAATTTCACAATACACATATATCTTGAACTAGTAATTGCTGAAGCACAATGCAAATAATCAATTGATAAATTTATATCTGTTGTTTGGTATACCAAAAATGGCCCAACTATTTCATCTTTGTTAGGATATATCAAAGAAACATATATGGATATTGGTGGTTGATTTGGTTTAATATTTTTTGTGCTATTGTTATTTTCAGTAATTGTTGTGTTAGCAATAACAAGTCCAAATCCACTATCCAAAGCTGGAAAATGTGAAGAATATAATATAACATCTCCATATTCAATTGGTGCTTGGGTAATAATTCCAGTTTTCAATTTGGTTATTTCTCCATTTTCATTTCTAAAAATATTTATTAAATATATATTTATATTTAAATTATTATAATTAATCAGTTCATTAAAAAACAATAATTACGGTGAACTGAAATGGATCCATTGATAATCATTTGAATTTGTTTTGAAGTTACTCATCAAGAATTCCCCATCAAAATTTCCATTTTCTGTAAGCATACATGGACCATCAGGTATACCATTAATAGAACTTGATTTGTCTATATAAAATTTGCTGTATCATATCAATAAATTAGTTTAATCAAAAAAAAAGTTAATTTTTGTTTTAATCAATCATGATGAATTATTTTACCTAATGAATTCTCCATTTATAGATAACAAAATTCCATAATTGGCAGATGAATTTATATCAGTAGAATTCATGTAAATCATTATTGCATGTTTTGGTCGTAGATTATTTATTGTTAGAGTAAACATAGGCCCCATCAGACCTATTGTGTTCTTACAAAAATTGAATTCAGGTATTGAATATATCTGGGTGGAAGTTTCAGTTGTTCCATTAGCATAAATAACTCTAATGTAGAATTTTGGTTCAACACATGTTTCATTAACAGGTTTAACCATATAATTAACTAGGGATCCATCTCCATAAAATAATGTATTAAATATATGAAGACCAGCTTCATTATCATTATATGTGGCAATATTATAAGAATTTGCAGGTTGATTATTTAGAACTACACAAAAAAGTATTAAAAATGCTATTGAACCAAAATTTTTTCCAGCCATTGTTATTTATAAATGGAAAAACCACTAGCAAAAATTATAACTATTTCATGAAAGACAAAAGGTGCGTAAGAAAATCATATTAATCTTAATATTTGAACATCATGAGCATTTATAAGAAAATTTTCACGTACGCGAATCTCTATATACTACGTGTAACATTTTGAAGATAATATTGTTTCAAATTTTTTTAATATTGTTCATTAATATGTTGTACACAATGATATTTCTATGTTAATAATAATAATTACTATTATTCTTTTTTTATATTTATTTACCATTTTACTATTTATTACAGTATTATGATTTTGAAATTAATGTAAGAAACGATGTAGAATTTCAACCAACTTAAGGGTAGAGTTCGGTTACACAGTAGATCATATGGCAAAAAAATTATTATGTTTTATTATTTTTAATCCTTATTTTTCTATTGAAATTGAGAAGCCATCAAGGAGAAAAGGATCGGGTTATATATATCTAATAAGCACGGTTGATGATTACTTAATAGTCGCGGAGGTCGTCTTGTTACCATTGCTATAAATGTTATCCTACAACGTTATTTATTATTTGTATTTTGATTTTTTTCAATTAAGCGAAAGATAAAAAGAAAAGATTTAATTCATTACACTGTTTAAAAAACGATTAACTGTAGTCATCATATGAAGATTTCATTATGTTGTTTTAAAAAGATTTTTTGGGGATGGGCAGAAATTCTTTACAATTAATAATCGAATTACAGTCCACTCTCCATAATAATAATAATAAACGGATCTTTGTATAACGTATACCGGATTGCATCTGAAGACCATTTCATATTAATATGACCTATATCAAATATATAAAACAACGCTTTCTATAACGGATTCACGTGATCTAAAAATAGAAAAATGCAAATCTCTATGGTTGGCTCGGTCTAAAGACCTCATATTGCTGCGCCACGTGTTCAAATTTCAAAAAAGCGATTTCGTGATTCATCAAAAATGCAATAAAATTTTTTAAAAAAAGGGTTTCACGTGATTTTGGTTAAAAAAATTATTTTCTTTACTGCCAAATTTAGATATGATGGTCGAGTGTTAGTCTAAATTTAGTAATTATAATCAAAAACTAATCTAATTTAGCAATGATCCCAGTGCTCAAATTTCTCATGAGCATAGTAAATTACATGTTTTAAAAAAGAGTAGAACTCTACAACAAAGAATTTTTTGAGAAAATCTCTTTATTACATTAAAACTAAATACATATTCTATCAACTAATAGAGTTATTTTTTTAAAAGATAGGACAGAAAATGACTTCTATACTTTTAAAATTTGCCCAAAATTTAGGAGATCTTTAGACCAAGCCAACTATACAAATTTAAAATAAAACTTGTGATATATTAAATAAATAATGATATAAGACATGATGTACTATTTTTGAATTAAAACAAAGAGCAGAATATCACTATAAATTTAATATACAACAAATGACATATACAACAGTAGAACTCCCAAATACAATAACAGAAGAAAATTTAATTTTTTGATTTATTAAATCTTCTCCTTTGCATGATTTATTACTACAACAACAAAGCTTATTACGCCTTTCCTTAAATTTGGAGTTTCATACTGATGGATTGCTTATAGATCTAAATAAAGAAACAATGAAAATGGGCATTGTTTATATTCAAACACATCCAAGCTCTCCCCCATTGGAATTTGGAGCATCAATAAAAAAAAAAAATGGCCTTCTGCAACATGTGCTGAAATGGCTGCTGTAACAGCTGTTTTATTAATTGCACCTAAAGACTCCAAGATTACTATTTGCACAGATAGTAAATCAACAATAGATCAATTTAACAAATCTTTTAAGGAGCAATGCCACACATATCCTTGTAGTATATTTAAAGAAAAAAATTGCATCTTTTGGTCAATATTACATGATGTTATCAGAATCAATAATATTACATTATCATTTAGAATGATAAAAACACATACTGGAAACATATATAATGAAAGAGTGGATACTCTTGCTAAAGATGTTTTAAATCTCCTCATTCTTTCCTTTATCACTACATCCTCTCATATATGAGCCAAAGTGGAAAAACATAATTATTGATACTCATCTATGACATTTTATCAAACATACCTCATAAAATAAAGGTTTTGCAAAATGGTATAATTTATATAGAAATAGAAAAATCAAGAATGCAACATAGACTGGAGTAATACTTTTTTTCATTGAATAATGATGAAATTTCTAATGAAACATCCTTCCCCAATTCCAATTGCAAACCTCCAAAATCAAATTTATGCTAGAAGAAATCCTAACTTTAGAGCATATTAAAAAAAGAAGACTAGATTTATATAAACATTGGGATTGTCTTCTCTGCCACAATGAAAAAGAAAATTTCAATCATGTCTGGTCTTGTCCTCAAAACAGACAGAAAGTACAACAAACCAGTCATGAAACAAAAGAAGAAATTTGCACTCAAATCAATAATAATAATAATAATAAAAACAAAAACAACATCAATTATCCTATTCGTACCATATGGTCTGTTGACAATGATCTGAATAATTTCACTTTCATTGACATGATCAAAGGTTTTGTTCCTTCTTTTATTACCAACAAATTACAAAATTATACCACAAACTCAAAAATCACTACTCAAATCACATCTATCATTATGAACAATATATATTTAAAAATCATTTGAAAATCCAGATGTGAAAAAATGATTAAATTATAAATTTCTTTAAATATTACTAAAAAAGAAAAATTAAAAAAGAAATACAACAAAAATTCCACAAATAATTCCTCTAGTAGTCTCAATAGAGATACAAATAACTTATAAAATGGTTCTGAGGGTTTAGAACATGAATTACATCAGGTGGTTTCCTTGGATTATTACAATGGGCAATAACCATTTACTTTTTATCTATGTTTGAATATCAGATGTTAAATCTTAATACCTTTTGGGGGCCTGGTTTAGTAGGTAACAGTGAAAGGTTGGTTCATGGTGAACTTTATCAGTTTACTAGGGGGCAGTCATTTTCTTTTTTGTGTAACTCATTTATTTTCATTAATAAATTATGTGACATTACCAACAGGAGAGACCGTTCTGGGAACACAAAAATTAACAGGAGGGAACACAAAATTTTAACCCATGCTATTTGTTGAT
>CAUDNR010000118.1:8465-19667 GCA_958430865.1 Entrophospora sp. SA101 | reverse complement strand
AACAATACTTATTACTGTTGATTTTTCTTGCATTGGAGATGATGATGATACTTTATTATCTTTAATATTTATGATTATATTGTATAATCTGGTAATAATATTATTGGCAATGATAACTGAACTAGTTATCAAAGTTAAAAATGGGATGAGGTCATATGATATTATCGAGTATTTATAGATGACCTTAATAAAAAGATAATAAAAATAATATGTTAATACTCATTCATACCTGGTTAAGTGATTCAAAGAGTTAATTAATTACATTTTCAATTACCAACCTGAATAATAAATTGTGGTACATCTTCTGACCAAAGAAACGATGCGTTTTTGAATAAGTTTTGTAATCCTCTATTTCTTCTAGATAAATCTCGATCATTTTATCGAAATCTTCAGACGTGGCACTCGTATATTCCAAACTACATTTCTTGTAAAGTTTAAACAATTCCAAACAATTATCATAATTCTAGTATTAATAATTTATGAAATAAACATTCCCTTTGCTGATCGATCATCGATTAAACTCACTCACTCTTACGAATTCTACTTTTTTGTACATTACAAAATATATTAATATATTAAAATAATAATTTAATAATAAAAAACAAACATGGCAGATGAAATTCCAATATTATTACAAGAGCATTGTCAGGTATATTTATATGTATTAATATTAATTATATATGTGATATGACTATTAAAAAAGTCTATTTAAATTGATGAATATGTTAGCTTCAAGAACTTGGTGTTAATCCAGCAAGTATATCATTCAGTTGGTTAACAATAGAATCTGATCGCTTTATTACTATACATGAATCAATTGGAGGTCAAAGTCAAGTTGTAATTATTGATTTAAATAACGCTCAAAATATTTTGGCCAATTGCTGCGGATTCTGCAATAATGCATCCTAAAATGAAAATTCTTGCTTTGAAAGGTTGACACTTGATCAACTTTGTAGTCGATTTGAAAAATAAACAAACCTCTTAAATATGTGATGGCAAATCAATTAATTTGAATATCAAACAATTTTTTAATAGCTCAACGGTCATTACAAATATTTAACCTTGAGGCTAAAGCTAAAATAAAATCTCATACATTGGATGAAGATATTGTATTTTGGAAATGGGTTAATGATAAAACAATTGGACTTGTTACACAAAAAGCTATTTGTCACTGGACATTAGAAGACCTCCACATCTCCAGCTAAAATTTTCAACCGACATTTGAATCTAAATGATACACAAATTATCAATTATCGTGTAAATTCAAATGATAAATGGATGGCTCTGATTGGAATAAAATCTAAAGTTAGTATATATATTTTTATATAATGCAAGCTCAAAGACAATTTTTGTCATTGCAGAACATGAGCCCACTAATGGCATTATTTGAGTTAATAGAAAAGGCCAAGTATGTTTTGTTTTTAATAACAATACTAAAATATTACAATAAAAATATAATACAAAGACACACTTTTTGCGCCATTAAAAATCTTTATTTATATTTTATCTGTGACTGTTGATGAAACAAAAATTATCCATTATATTAAGGACATATATAATGATAAACCCGACATTGTTATCAGTATATATAACTACAAGGTGTAATTTGAAAGGTGCCGTAGATATTATTTACGAAAATTCACTAGTTTATACTCATCTGGAAATTACACTGAGGCTGCAATTCTTGCTGCTAATTCACCACACGTAAGTTTATCATCAAGCCTTTTTTAAATTGCTCTTACGATTTACCAATTGATATATCACCAACATTTGTTGTATCTTGACTAAATTCTAGGGATTCCTTCTCTCAACCATTTTTCTAATAATTCATTTTTACTTTGTGTCATAACAGGTCGTGCCGATTCCAATGATTCTTGCTTATTGAGACTACCATTCTCCAACAAAACAGTGAAATATTGTTCAAATAGTAACTCTTTATCAGAAGAAACATTAACAATAACTTTTAAAAGATCGATTGTTCTTTGTGAGAGAAGATAAGGTATAATAATAATAATTACCATTATTATTATTTGAATTTTTTTAATTCTATAATCTGCTTAATTTACATTTTTATTGTAGATCCATTGCAGTGGAACTTGGTGATTATGTTTGATTTAACATTAGTGCTATCTATTTACCTTCGTGCCAATATTTCTATTAAGGTAAGAAAGGAAAGCACTGATTCATATATTTTTGATTTTTAACTTTAAAATTAAACCTTGTTTTTTTTTTATTCTCACAATTAGGGTTTTATCGAAAAAAATGAATTTGCAAAAATAACTGTTTAGGGAAAAAAGGTTGGATTCCAACCAGATTATTCTTCTCTTTTGCAAAAAATTATGAGAATGAATCCTGACAAAGGTGAAGAATTGGCTACTGCATTAACAAACGATGAAAATGGACCTTTGGTTGATATTGAAAAAGTATATAGACAGCTCATTTACATTTACAATTACAAGTATTATAAATATTTAGTCAATTATATTTTAGATCATTGATATATTTATATCAAAAATATGATTCAACAATCCACATCATTTCTTCTTGATGCTTTGAAAGGCAACAAGCCAGAACATGGACATCTTCAAACTCATTTACTTGAAATGAATTTATTACATGCTCCTCAAGTAGCAGATGCTATTCTTGGCAACAATATTTTTACTCATTATGATAAACCTACAATTGCACATCTATGTGAAAAAACTGGATCATTTCAAAGGATATGTATGGCGATTTATTTATTACAGCTTTGTTATTACGATGGTTGTTAATTATTGTTATTATTAATTGTAAATTAATGTACATCTATTTAGGCTTTAGAACTTTATGATGATGTCAATGATATTAAACGTATAATTACGCATGCCCATGCCTTACCTCCTAATGTAAAATTAGTTTCTTAATTATTTATCCCTTCTTATAATCTTTCACTCTTTATTAATTCATGTATAATTTTTTAACATTTTAACTAGTTCATTGTCAGCTATTTTGGAAATCTTTCAGTTGACAATTCACTTGATTGTTTAAAAGAAATGCTCAAAGCCAATATTAGACAAAATTTACAAATAGTAATACAAATTGCTACAAAATATTCAGAACAATTACGACCATCAAATTTGATTCAATTATTTGAATCTCTCAAGTCATGCGAGAGTATTTGTTTACAAGAATAGTTGTCTCGTTTTATCTTCTTTTCCATGCAAATATGTGGTTATATTTTTAACATCTCATATACCATTGTTAGATCTTTATTATTATCTCGGTTCAATTGTTAACATTAGCACTGATCCTGATGTACATTTTAAATACATTCAGGCAACTGTTAAAACAGAACAGAATAAAGAAGTCGAAAGGATATGTCGTGAAAGTCATATTATGACTCAGAAAAAGTTAAAAACTTTTTGAAAGTAAGCTTTTTTTGGAGTATTTTTTTCCTAACCATAAATATACCATAAACATCACTCACTCAAACGTATATATCTTTACCCATGAAATTTTTGTAGGAAGTTAAATTGCAAGATCAACTCCCATTGATTATTGTCTGTGATAGATTTGATTATGTGCATGATTTAGTTTTATATTTGTATCAACAAAATTTAACAAAATATATTGAAGTATATGTTCAGAAAATTAATTCAGCACGTACTCCAGCTGTCGTTGGTGGTTTATTAGATGTTGATTGTGATGAAAATACTATAAAAAATTTATTGATGTCAGTTACTGGGACTGTTCTTATTATCAACTTATTCAAGAAGTTGAAAAAAGAAATCGTCTTAAATTGTTATTACCATGGTTGGAGTTACATGCTAAAGAAGGAAATCAAGATCCTAAACTTTTACAATGCTTTGGCTAAAATTCGTATCGATAATAATGTTGATCCAGAAAAATTTCTTCGAGAGGATACAGTATGTATATTTATTTTATTTTCGTAAATAATATTTTTTTTTACACAATCTCAGATAATAATATAATTCTTTTTTGATAGCATTATGATTCAATGGTTGTTGGAAAATACTGTGAAAAACGTGATTCTCATCTTGCTTTCGTTGCTTATCAACGTGGACAATGTGATTTTGAACTTGTTAGGGTAACAAATGAAAATATTATGTTTAAACATCAAGCTCGTTATTTGGTGAAACGTCGTAATCCTCAACTTTGGGCACATGTGTTAGATGGTAACAATATGCATCGTACTAGTTTAACTGAACAGGTATAGTAGAATACTATAATAATTATTTATTCCATTGGAATAAAATATTTTTTTTAATGATTACACACACATTCATATGTTAATTGTTTTTTTTTGGAAAACAAAGGTCAATGCTGTTGTTTTGTCAGAAACTACCGACCCGGAAGATGTTTCTGCCACAGTGAAAGTTTTATGGCTGCAGATTTACAATTGGAGCTTATGGGATTATTAGAAAAACTTATTTTTGAAAATACAACATTTAATGATCAAAAAACACTTCAAATTTTACTTATTCTTACAGCTATTAAAGTAATCTAATTAATATTTTTTTTTGCTTTATAAATATTTATATTTATATTAACAACATATATTTATATTTATTTATATATATACACACGTATATACATAAAGGCTGACAAAACCAAAGTAATGAGCTTTGTTAATAAACTCAATAACTTCGACACTCCTGAAGCTGCAGATATTGCTATAAAAACTAGTTTATATGAAGAAGCATTTGCTATCTACAAAAAATGTAATGAACACATAAATGCTATAAACATGTTGGTGGAACATATCGCTAGTCTTGACCGTGCAGCTAAATTTGCTGAAAAATGTGACATAATTGAAGTTTGGAGTAGGTTGGCTAAAGCACAAATTACTGGTATAAGAATTAATGATTCAATCGATATGTAGTATTTTATTCGAAAAAATCCATTTCAAAGCAACCATTAATTTCTGAGCTAATGTTTTTTTTTTAAAATAAAATTTTTTTCTCCAGATCCTTATATTCATGCTGATGACCCAAGTAATTTTTTAGAAATTATCAGTATAGTATCACAAACTGAAAAATATGAAGATCTTGTAAAATATTTGCAAATGTGTTGTAAGAAATTGCATGAACCTATAGTCGACAATGAACTTCTTTTTGCATATGCAAAACTGAAAAACTCCATGATCTTGAGGAATTATTGAATATACCAAATGTTGCACAAATTCAAATTATTGGTGAACGTTGCTATGAAGATGATCTTTATGAATCAAATGAGCTTAAAGTTGATCCAGGTGTATATACACTTTTAGTAGTGAAAGTAGTTATTATAAAATCATCATATCTATTGTAGACTTAACATTAATATTAATAAACTTACGCTTGTTACAAAATGTTTAATAGTGATGATGATAATGATGAATATGAAGTAAAACAAAAATGATAAAACATCACTAGACTTTATAATAATATAATAAAATTATCTACAAAAAAGTAAAAAGTGGAATCACTTATGTTAACATGAAACCTTATACTTTGTTTCAAATATAACCTACCAAAACCAAACTGATCAAATTGATCAAGTTTTACTGAAATATAAAGAAAAATTAAAGCAATATATCAATGTAAAAAAAAGCAAGTCATAAATTAAATACTCTGGGTGAAAAACTTGATTTAAAATTATTACCTAATGATTTTGATACAGCACATCCATCAAAAAAAAAAAAAAAGATTTATGTGATAATTGTGACAAACCATTTGATACAAACTTTCCAGATACTGGTGGATGTGTATTAATTTGTGTTCATAGTTATCATTATGATGTTACAAAGATTTGGAAAAAAGTTGTATATATTGAATGGAATTTTACAAAAAAAGATCCTTTAAAAATGTTACTCCTTTTGTATAAAAATTAAAAATCTGACAATATAGTTGAGCCAGAAGATAACGAAGCTAATGAAAATGAAGAAGTTGAAGATAATTCAATTAATATAAACAAAGATCATGTATATAACTTATTTTTTAATTTTAAAAATAAAATAACAAATACAGTTTATTCTCCTATAATGGACCATGTTAGCACTAGCATGTTTGTTATATAGAGAATCTATTATAGACATAATTTATTATTATATAAATTCTCAGTCTGTTATTCCATTATACTGTTGTATTAGAGAATGAATTGTATTTAATTAATTAAAAAATATAGAATGATTTAATGCATTACTATAAATTTAGAAAAAATTCCTTACTAATAACACTTTATGGGTATTGAGGTTATCTTGATGAGATTGTAATTAACCATACTCCCCTCTTTATTCCATATCTAATTATATGGTTTTTTTAAAAGTGCAATAACAAAAAAAAAGTAAAAAAAAAAATTTCTTTGAAAAGTAAAATTACTATATAAATCAAGTCACTTCTAATGAAACTTCATGAATATATCAACATTATCTTAAGAATTATTACACCAAAAAATTTTGTGTCTATTGAAAATGTGATTTTACAATATGAACTCATTTTAAAATTATGTAGTTACACTTCATGATTCCAAAGTGACAAATATGATAAAACAAACTTCCACTATGCTAAAAAATCCCAAATCTTGATTTTTTTATCAATTCACTAATTTTTGACAATCATCAAATTTCATTGTAAAAGGTTTAAGTCCTCTCCAATTCTTTATTAGATTATCAAAAGAATTGACATTAATAGTAGAAAACTTACAAGGAAGCATTATTGATTTTAATTTTTTTGGTAATGTTTGATTTAATACTGAAAGTATTTTATCACCATCTAATACATATGTGTAATCACTTTTAAGTATAATGCTTTCTAATTTAATACAACTATTGAATACTTCTGTTAACTCCTGGTTTACTTCACCATTATAAATTATTGATAAGTTTATTAGATTTTTACAAAATTGTGCAATTGATTGAAATAGCTTTCCCAAAAATTCATTGTCATTTGGAAAACCACCAACATCCAAATATTTAAGAGTTTTTCCATTGATGCTAATAAAATTAGGCAAGTCTGATATAAATTGTTGCCTACCAAAATGTAAGCTCACAGATTCAATATTTGGCAGTGAAATATTTTTCATCCATCTTGTTTTTTCATAACATAATGATAAAGTCCTTAAATTGTTAAATGTTGGTAATAATATATGATCTATATTATTTGGTTTATTACTTGAATAATAAATTATTGATTGTGAATGTGTGAGAATTGCATTTTTGAAATTATCTGATAAAGGCTGACTAAAGTATAAATGCATGGTTAATTGCTTTATTTGATTTTGTGCATTAATTAGTTGAGTCAGACTATCTTGAAGTTTATTGTTGCTGCATGAACCATATATTCCTAATGATTGAATACATTTACAAATATTTGCTAATTTATCAATAAATTCATTACTAATATGATTATAAAAAACTAATTTATTAAGATTCTGAAAACTATTAACAAATCTATCATAATTATTTAATGGATAAGAAGCCATATTGAAAGTACTAAACTCTCTAATAACTGCTGAATGATCTAAAATAAAGTTTACTAATCTATTTTGTAAAATACCTAACTTGTAAATGTTTGTCAGCAATTGAGGATTATAATAATAATGACTGAAATAAAGTCTAGTACAAAATCTAGCATAATTATATAATGGTGATTTATCCAATAGCTCAAAAGTCAATTTAATGTTATTTCTTGTTAAGAAATACTTGTCTTCTTCCAATAAGCAATTGATTATTACTTTGATGCTGTTTTTAGAATAAAATGGATTTTTCCATAAAATTGGAATATTAACATTGTGCCATTGTTTATTGACAAGAACGCAAGAATATAATGTTTTATAATCATCATCATTGTATTTAAATATTTCAGTTAAAAGCTCAAGTGGTAAAGTCATTTGTTAACTTTCTTTTGCTCTTAAGAAAAAAAATCAATTTTATTTATTTGTTGTACAAATAAAACGATTTATTTTTTCCCAACCAATTAAAATCAAATAATATAATATTTTTGAATTTTATTATATTCCTCAAATTCTTCAAAAGAATTGACATTAATAATAGCAACTTGCAAGGAAGCATTATTGAGTTTAATTTGATTGATAATGTTTGATTTAGCACTGAAAGTATTTTCAATTAAATTCGCTGATAAAATAATTTCAGTGATTCGTATTTGTGTAATTCAAATATTCGAATTAGAAATTTATGACTAGAATTTAATTTTTATTGGTTTTTAAACTATTATGTTTGTATTGTTTGCATGAAGATATTGAAAACAAATATCCAGAAAGCCAGCTGATGCTATGTTGGTGCAAATCTTATTATTAAGTATATTCAGAATCACCATTACTATATTTATTCATGTAAATTAATTTGTTAATAATGATATACTTTTATTATTTATTTATTTAAAGGTAGTTTAAGGATACTGACTGCAACTTTGATGATGGTTGTAACCACCTTTACATCATATACAAATGATTGCAACACTTAGTTGTAACTGCCTTTGCAACAACTTTGTTGGATTGCAGCATGGAGCACTAAAGTAGTTTGGTATGGAAATGTAAGCATAAAACTCCAAATAAATTATTTTGTATTATTTACAATGGTGGCTATTGATTTCAATATATTAATCAATATTTATTTTTACTATATGGATTTTGTATGTATCCTTTATTTATTATTTAACAGAATTGGCAAGGAAATTTATATACTTAGTTGTAACTGCCTTTGCAACAACTTTGTTGGATTGCAGCATGGAGCACTAAAGTAGTTTGGTATGGAAATGTAAGCATAAAACTCTAAATAAATTATTTTGTATTAATCATTATTTATTTTTACTATATGGATTTTGTATGTATCCTTTATTTATTATTTAATAGAATTGGCAAGGAAATTTATATGGCATTATTTAAATTTTAAAATGAAGTATTTTGTTCTGATGAATGGCAGCTTAATAAGTTATTTAATAATGGAATAAAAATCATTATTAATATAATAATATGCTATATATTAGTTAAATAGCATCTCTGTCATTGCTTGATCTTGGTTAAACTTCTAGAAAAGTTAAAAATGCACATATTATATTAATTTGGAAATTATATGACCAATTAATAAAGCTCCCGCCATGTTTTTCTTTTCCTAAATATAATAAAGATCATTATTTTTTATTCAACGACAGAATTTAGCCAATTAGAATTTCTTTTCATTACGTCGATCATTACAGGGTATTATCCCTGGTTGAATTTAGCCAATCAGAATTTCTTCTAGAATTTTTCATACAGTCAGTCGATCATTACGGTATTTAGTATTTCCATCTATGGAAATATCCCTGACTGAAATAACGAGATATTTTAAAAAAACTTCATGTGACACGAATTTCGAGTTTATTTTCACATATAGAAAATCAATTGGTGTGACATGCCTGTGACTAATATAATAATAAGTTGTAACGTTTCGTATTACTGTGCCACATTACATATTCGCAATTAAGACGAAAAAGAACTGTTACAATCTCTTTCCAATCTTCTCTTTCGTTATACCCTTACTGCTGATCTTATTATTTTTTTCTTTGATTATTTTGTCTGCTAAATTTTTGTTCTCGGGTCTATTTGTCTCCTGGCTATTTCTTCTATATAATTTCTTATGATTACTTTCAATTCTAATGGGAAATTTTTATAAGTTTCTTGATTCATATACTTTCGATAAATTATCCTCTCCTGTTAATTTCTTATTTTCTTGTGGCAGTTCTTCCGTTTGCTTTATTGGCTTCTTCAATAATTCTGTTGAATGTTTTTATTCTTTATTTTCTTTTGATAATTTTTGGTTCTTTGTTTTAATTTTCTTTGTATTCAACTTGATAAATTTCTTTTCAATTATTTGATTATTTATTTTCATATAGTTAAAACTCTTAACTAAGTGAGGTTCCTTCCTTGTAAACTTTCTTCCTTTATATAAATAAATATTTTTTTCTTGATTATTAATTTTCAATTTCTCTTCCTGTTAATTTATGTATTATTACTTCTTCTTATAGATGCTGGTCGCAATTCTTGGTGATGGTTGCAACCATATTTGCGACATATAAAAATGGTTTGCGGCACCTGGTTGCAACCACCTTTGCGACCACTTTGGTTTCCTTTTTTGGATTGCAACATGGAACACTACTTCTTCTACTATTACTATATATTCCCAAACAAATTCTTCCGACAAATTCTGAAATTGCTTCTATTCCTCCTACTATATTCAATCTAATTATTGTATCTATTATTTCTTTTGTTATAAATTCATTATTTACTAAAATGTAATATATTAGGATCATGTGAATTATTGAACTGATTATCTTCCAGATTATTGTCAATATTCTCCTTATCTTTTCTCTTCTTCCGGTTTTCTTCCAGTATTTATACATTTCTTCGTGACATAATCTTAATTTCTCCTTTCTGATATAGATCTTTTCTTTAATTCTTTTTTTTTTCTTATTGGCGTGAATTCTTCTTTTAATTATTTGTTGATTTAATTTTTCTTATCTTGGGGGACAAGGTCATAAGATTGATTGTTGATTTTTATTATTATATTATTCTTGTGATTATTTTTAGTTGTAAATTGTTGATTTATAATTAAACTAAATATGTTGTTAAGGTTGTTAATTGACGATCCGTCTATGAATGAGCGATAATCTTAAAATAAGTGTGAAGAAAAGAAACACTTCCGACATGGCATAGAATAACCAATATTTAAGCTAGGCTTTTCTTTTAACTGTTGTTAAAAGTCCCAGTCTGGCTCTAAAAATTTTATTATGGTTGAAAATCGCTTGCTACATGAAAAATGTAGTTTTTTTTTTGAAGTGGACGATAATAATTTTATTCGTGTAACGTTTATATTGAATGACACTTGATCTGCAATGTCCGCGACTATTATGCATTTACCAATTACAAAAGTCGATCCTGTTTCAGAACTATTTACCAAACTAAACAATATTAAGTGATTCTATTTTTATTTATTATAAATACTCGCGTTATAATATTATGGATAAAATTTTCCTATGCCCTTTGCCTTCCCTTTAAAATAATTATAACTTTCACTAGTGATTTTTCCATTTATAAATAAAAATGGCTGGAAAAAATTTTGGTTCAATAGCATTTTTAATACTTTTTTATATAGTTCTTCTAAATTATCAACCTACAAATTCTTATAATATTACCACATATAATGATAGTGAAGCTGGTCTTCGTGTA
>CAUDNR010000116.1:11996-27667 GCA_958430865.1 Entrophospora sp. SA101 | reverse complement strand
CATTTCCATTTTTGGAGAGGATATAGGATCTACACAGCCAATAAAAAGTTCAGCGACTAAGTGACTTGCACCATAGAAGATGCATCAGAATAGCCTGCTTCCCATAAATGCAACGACAAAGTTTACTATCATAAATATAGTGAGCGGTGCATTAATGGCGAAGAAAAGATTCAATCCAAGACCTTCTTTTTGTAACAACTTGGGAAGCTCGGGATCGAGCAAACTGAAAATGGTAAACGGATCATGTGAAATAAACACATTGCTGGATAGTCACTAAATGACGCACTTTATTATATAACAGGGATCAATATCGCAATTAGATCTTTAAAAATAAGTACTCTGCGCCACGTGCCAAACAAAAATTGTGTGTAATATAGAAGCCAATTTTAGGCAACTTTAGGCTTAGGCTTAATTCCTTCATGATAACGTGACTAGTGATGGGCTGTAAAGTTAAAACGCCCATCACCAAGTAATGAATGAATGAATGATGGTGATGATGGTCTAATTGTTTTTGTCTTACATTACTATTTTGGGAGGAGTTAAAGGAGCTATATATATATATATATATACCTTTTTGAATATGATAAACATTCTAACCTTTTTTATTATAATTGTCAAATAATTTCCATTTTTGTGTTTCTCTTATCTAGCGAACACTTGTTAAAATCTTTTTTTTTTTAACAAAAAAAAATTCACATTTCAAAAAAATGAATAATAGTGAACATCATTCACTATCAATGATTATTAATTATGATAAAAAATTAATTAAAAAATTTCGAAAATTAACGGAAAAGGTTTTACATTCAGACATTAATCATAATAAAAAACAAGAATATCTTGAACAATTTAGAGATGGAGTTAATGGTACAAAATTTAATGCTTTATGTCCTATACCAGGATATCCTGAAATTATAGAAGATAATAGTAATAGTAATAGCAAAGATGAAAATAACAGTAATAGTAATTTTAATTATAATAACTACAATAACGATTATAGTAATAATAGTAGTAATAGTAATAGTAATAATAATAATAATAACAGTAATAATGGCAACTACAATCTTAATAAACATATATCAACAACATCTATTAATGAAAATGATAAAGATGATTCATCAATTTCACAATCACTATTACCTTCTCCCAAATTTTATAATACATCATTTTTCTCAGAAAAAGAAGATTATTCTACATATAAAACATTGACGGCAAATAGCATAGATGATGATACGTTGGTTGAATCAAATAGGATTTTTCTAAAAAACAAACAGATTGAAGCAAAATTTAAAGAAAATAAAAAGGAAAAAATTGTTAATAAATTAGAAGAAATAAAAACTAATTTAATTGAAATAGAATGTCCTAATTGTGCATATTTAAATCATCCAATAATGATAAAATGTGAAGTATGTAATACTCAATTAATACAATTATCCTCATCTTCCTCGTCGTTATCATCATCATCAATAATATATGAAGAAAATCAAAGTATTCAATCAGAAATAATAAATTATGAATTAGTGAAGACTAGGTTAACAATTTTATCAATCAATGACCCTGATTATATTAAATTTAGAAATATTTTAATATCTGAAATACCAAAATCTAATGTTAAAGGTGTAATTAAAATAGATATGCCAACAAAATTGTTGAAAAACCATGAAAAATATAAAAAAAATATATCAAAAAAGACCGGTTTACCATTAGAAAAAATCACTCATCAAGTATTTCATGGAACAACAACAAGGTTCGGTTGTAATCCTGAAAGATTTTTAGTGAATCACAATTTCTATAATGAAAACTATGATTGTAAATTTTGTAAAAAAGGTTGTGGAATGTGTGGGATCCTACAATATGGAAATAAAAAACAACTTTCTAAACATTCAAAAAGTAAGCAATTATATCATCATTTCGTTTACACGCCATCATTATATTATTATTCCTATTTTTCTTAATTTTCTTTTCTTCTTTTGATAGAAATGTGGTTTGCACATAGTACTTTGGTTTCGCGTCATTATACAGGATTTAATTCTATAAAAGTGATGTTTGTTGTTGAGGTAGTATCAAAAGATAATAATTGGATTCTTGTTGTAAGGAAAAATAAGGTAATACATATTTATAATAATTATTATTGTTACCATTCTCTTATTTTTAATGATACATTATTCACTTTTTTTCTTCATATAGGCAACACTTCCAAAATTTATGATTATCTTTGAACAATAATTACAATTTATTAATAATAATTATTATATTGAGTTTTTTTTTTTTTTAATTTAATAATAATAAACATGTAAAATACCCTTAAATTTTTTTTTGTCAAATTTATAAAAAAAATTTTTGTATAAATTTAGCTAATATTAATTAATTAGAAAAGGTCTGGTACTTTTTTTTTATATAGAAAATAAAAATTTGTATATTAATATTATGTGACCGGGTTTATATATTGAAAAATGAATGAATTGACTAGTAGTTTATCATACTTAATATAAATATGTTAATACAATGATATACAAAAACAAAAACAAAACTTTTAGAATATATATATATATATATATATTAAAATATAATCAAAATATGTTATATATAAAAAAGACTGTACAAATTTACTATAGTAAATAAAAAAAAAGAAATCCAAGTCCTCTTCATCTCATAAAATATACATCTATCAATATTTGCAAATTTGACAAATCTATAAATAATAAAAACTTTCGAATCTTTTTATTATAGTTCATCATGATAATTTCAATAATTGATATAAAAAAAATAATGAATGAAAAGAGAAGGAAAAAAATTGCAAGAAAGAAATAAAGAAAAGAAAGAAAGAAAAGAAAGAAAAGAAAGAAGAATCAATGAATGAAAACAATAAATTAAAATCACTGAAAAAGGACCAAGAATTTTACAAGCGTTGCCTATTTAAAATGAAATGTTAAAGATATATTCATTAATTTATTCAAAATTTCAAATAATTAAAATATAGCGACTATATAATATATAATAGGCGTTACCTCTTCTTTATCAACAATAATTACATTTGCTTGAGGTCCTACTAATGAAATTACATCCACTATAAAGATTGCTTTAATTGGATCATTTGAACAGTAACCAAGAGAAATTGCAGAAGAATTTGCAAACCACATTCCTTTAAAAAAAAAAACATTACAATCATAATTTACTTACAAGTTTACTATATTAAGGCCTCCTATTCCATCGGGAATATTACCGGTCAACTGATTATCATTTAGGACCAAATCACTTAACTTGACTAATTTGACCAATGATGCTGGTATTTGCCCATTCAAACTATTTTTTCCTAATGATAAGGTCAATAAGTTTTTCATTGTTGAAATGGAATCTGGTATTTTATTTTGGAATGCATTGGCACCGAGATCAAGGACAGTAAGGGTATTTTGAAAATTAGATTGAGCCAACGTTGCTGGGATGTCACCTGATAATAAATTAGTGTTAAGGTTTAACGTCTTCAGTGCCTTCAGCTGCATCAATGACTCGGGGATGTTTCCGGTTAATTGATTGATGCTCAAGTCCCTACAAAATAAAATAATTTTAATCAAGACATATGTAATTTCTGTAAAATACCCTTAAATTTTTTTTTGTCAAATTTATAAAAAAAATTTTTGTATAAATTTAGCTAATATTAATTAATTAGAAAAGGTCTGGTACTTTTTTTTTATATAGAAAATAAAAATTTGTATATTAATATTATGTGACCGGGTTTATATATTGAAAAATGAATGAATTGACTAGTAGTTTATCATACTTAATATAAATATGTTAATACAATGATATACAAAAACAAAAACAAAACTTTTAGAATATATATATATATATATATATTAAAATATAATCAAAATATGTTATATATAAAAAAGACTGTACAAATTTACTATAGTAAATAAAAAAAAAGAAATCCAAGTCCTCTTCATCTCATAAAATATACATCTATCAATATTTGCAAATTTGACAAATCTATAAATAATAAAAACTTTCGAATCTTTTTATTATAGTTCATCATGATAATTTCAATAATTGATATAAAAAAAATAATGAATGAAAAGAGAAGGAAAAAAATTGCAAGAAAGAAATAAAGAAAAGAAAGAAAGAAAAGAAAGAAAAGAAAGAAGAATCAATGAATGAAAACAATAAATTAAAATCACTGAAAAAGGACCAAGAATTTTACAAGCGTTGCCTATTTAAAATGAAATGTTAAAGATATATTCATTAATTTATTCAAAATTTCAAATAATTAAAATATAGCGACTATATAATATATAATAGGCGTTACCTCTTCTTTATCAACAATAATTACATTTGCTTGAGGTCCTACTAATGAAATTACATCCACTATAAAGATTGCTTTAATTGGATCATTTGAACAGTAACCAAGAGAAATTGCAGAAGAATTTGCAAACCACATTCCTTTAAAAAAAAAATAATATCCAATTTGTTTTTTTAAAATAATAATATTATTATTACAATTACTATTCTTAAAATTTAATAAGTTATCGGTTAAATATATATATAATACTTACTTCCTTGATGTTTAGAAAATTTACGACTATTTCCATTCGTTGCTATTCCACACACTCCACAATTGGCTTTACAAAAATCCCATACAGCTAATCCACCATAACGAACCACATTGCAACAAACTCTTGTTCCGTGAAACATTTTATGAGTAACGGATTCCAAATTACGATTACCATTTTTAGCTATTTGTTTCTTATGTTTTTCATGTGCTTCAACTAATCTGGATGGCATTTGTAAGCGCAATATTGTCAAAATTTTTGCTGCCGGTAATCCAACACGGAAATGTTGCTGTGTGACCATGTAATCGTGATCATTCATTTTCAAAGGAATTACAATTGTTTTCTTATTTTTATTAATCGATCTTAAACTTTCACCACCACCAACTAATTCATTATGACACATTTCACATGTCAAGGATGATGAGTTATTTAAATATGTACAATGTAAGCATTGAATTTTGTCATTGTTGTTGTTTGGTAACTTATTTGCAAATAAATGTTCAAATTTATTTTTGTTCTTATTAATTAAAGGTAAAAAGCACATTTCACATTGTCCACTATTTGGATCATTAATAAACGAACACGAGCCGCATTGTAATTCAATTGAGCCCGATAAAGTTGCATTTCGACCTATGACAACTGATGATGGTAATGGAGGTGGAGACGTTGCTGTTGCTGTTTTCTTTTCCTCCTTCTTTTTTGATACTATTGTACCACACATTTCACATACTGTTTTATTTGGTCGAATAAAGAATGTACAAGATGGGCATGATATTTCTAGATCATCATCATCATCCTTAATAGCATTATTAGAAGGAATCGAGATTGGATCATAAATAAAATCACCGTAAATTAAATCCCTTTCGGCCGGTGCACTTAGCCACAATGGAATATCAGATGATTCATCATCATCATCTATCACTATATAGTTTTTTGAGATTGAATATGGATTAGATTGAGTTATTGTCGGTTTTGATGTTTTTGTTGATGATCTTTTTTCCATTGTATTGAATGATGTTGTTTTTCTTGTTGATTTAACAGATAATGATGGCCTTTTGAGTGGCGATGCTGTTGGTGAAGGCGGTTTTGAAAAAATACTTTTAAGTAGAGAGGGAACTGGAGGGGGGTGGGGAGCTTGATAACTATTTAAATATGAGTTTGTTCTAAATAATTGATTATTAATACTATTACTACTGCTACTACTACCTCCTCCACTGTTATTATTATTATTCATTTTTGCGGTGTTGTAAGTAGAAATGGGTTGTAAAATTTGAGGAATTTCGTTTGTCATAGAATTATTGTCTACGCTAGAATAATTTTTTGCCTGACAAGAACTACTACAATAATTAACCTCAATACCATTATTTTCAATTTTACAGATATTATTACAACCAGGCCTTTGACAAATAAGGTTGTCTTTATTGGATCTTTTTCTAATTTTAAACATTTTCCTTTATTGTTTCTTAATTTTTTAAAAAAAATTATTATATTTATTTGTATATTAATAATGATAATGATAATGATAATTATAACAATAAAAAAATGATAACAATGATATTAATGAGTGTTGGGAATTAAAGAAACAATTTAAAATCAAAAAAATACCATTTTTATTTATAATTATTTGCGGAAGCATTCTCCGTATACCAGAAAAGTGTTTTGTTATACAAGTTTTCCAAATGAATAAATGATTATTTCTCGTTTCTCGTAACAAGTGTAACTTGCTTGATATATAATATAATGCACGTGACTTTAGACTAGGAAAGTTGGTGCCTAAGCTTTATCGAAGTTAAAGTATTTTTACATAGACCTTGTAATGTCGGACTTTTCTTTATTATCCAAACATTTTGATTGGCCATAAATCACGAGATTTTTTGAAAGTGGGTAAAATAAAAGATCAGAACAATTAACTTCATCAATTGATTTTTCCGCAATATCTGATAATGAGTCAACTGGTAGTGATAAACTTATATATAAGTTCTGAAGATGAACAAAGATCACATAATAGAAAATCATTGCGCCTGAATGGTTTAAATCATATTTGTGGTTAGGAATTGAAGTTTCAAATGAAAAAACAGTCCTAAATTAATGGAATACTAACTTTGTCAAAAGGTACATTTAATTTAAGATTAAAAACATCCAAATTCAAATTCCAATGCACATAAAAATTTGAATCACTTGGTGCAGACCAATTTAAATCAAATTCTGATTTGGCAAATCAATTGAGCACAAATGAATTAAAGTATTTATTTATTTTATTAGTAAAATTTTTTTGTGTTTACACATATTTTTATTAGGAACGTCAATCAATCCTTTTTATTTCGTGACCGGGTCCTAAACAAACTGGACTTTCTCAGGTCCAGTCCTACCATTTGGGGCTTAAAAGGTCAACGTGTAACCATATGCGCTGATTTTGTTTGAACCCAAAATTCAGTACAGTATAATCTAAGGCTCCGAACGAATCGAATCGAACCGAATTTGAGAGTGATTCGATTCGATTCGTGACTCGATTTGAATTGATTCGAATCAAACCGGATTCCTAAAATTTTTTTAACGTCATATTAAATTTATATTTTTAATTTGATAATTTAAATTTATATTACACAGTGAATCTCAATTAGTGTGCCTCCATTTAATGAATACTAATGGATTGAGGTCTAAGAATGGTTTAATGATAATAAAATTCTTCTTGATATGATATTTATTAGAATTTTTAATAATAACGGATTTCTTGATATTAATATTAATATTAATGGTCGTGTGACCTATATTATTAATGAGTAAAAAAGTAACGATTTACAGTTGTACAATTCATTAATATTAAATCTAAAATAATTCGAACCAGTCGGTTTGAATCAAATCAAATCAGTTCAAATCAAATTATATATTTGAATCGGTTCGAATTTCATTGATTCGTTCAGAGCCTTAGTATAATCATAATGTTTATATTAGCAAAAACCCATTGGTTTTGAGTGGAGCCATTGGTTTGACGGAATAGTCAAATATTTTTTAGTGGAGTGAATAAATTTTTTAGATAATTATCATTCTACTGATCAGCTTACACATTAAAAATACTTGTGTTTAATGTCAAGACACAGTAAGATAGATATAAGGTTTGAAAAAAGGTCCAAAAAACCAAATCAGCTGATATGCAAATAATAAGTTTTTTATTATATATCTGCTTGCTAAGTAATAATTTAAATATTCAATCATTAATAATAATAATAGTTTTAAAATTGTCAATATTGATTTTTCATTTGCCAAATAATTAACCAACTTATAAATTTTATAATAATAATAAATAAGTTTTTTTTATAATGTTAAAAAAAAAAGGACTTTTTCAGGACTTTTCAGGACTTTAAGTCTGGTCCAGTCCCAAGATAGGACTGCCAGTTCCAGGACTGTCCTGGACTGTTTAGGACTGATTAACATCTCTACCTCTGGTAAGATTTACAAATCAAATTTTTTAAAAAAACAACATGTTTTTTTTTTGCAAAATAGGGTTCCTAACTGTAATCCTATCCTATTTGAATATTTTAATGTTTGAAATGATTATGAATATTCAAAATAAATACAAGTATCTGAAATAATTATGAATATTTGAACAAAATAAATTGTCAAAGATTTCAAGGTTGTACAAATTAAAATCTTAATCTTAATCTAATCAGATTTTAATTCCTGAGGATGCCCATGAAACATACTAATACTAATACTAATATGGCATCACATACAGTGTGTTTCAAAAAAAACCAGAATTGTTAATTTTGTCACTACAACACAATGGTCATATTGAATGATACGAAAAATATCTCTTTTAAAAGCTTAAAACAGTTGATTTTATTAAAAAAATTTTAATATGGTATTCGTTCACCATTTTTTTGTATTACAAGCTCACATCGATTTTGCATAGAATTTTCTAAATTGATTAGGACATTATGCGGAATATTTTGCCATTCCTCTACCATAAATCGTTCTAATTCTTCACAATTTCGTGGCATCCTTCTCTCAACATTTGTTTTAATGATACTCCATAAATTTTCAATGGGGTTCAAATCTGGGCTATTAGATGGCCAATTTATAACATTCGGGACATTTTCTGCAAGAAAAGACCTTGCAAGGCAACTTGTATGCTTGGGGTCATTGTCTTGCTGAAATCCCCAAGCATTCCTTCAATTTGTGTAATGTGCCCACTAAGTATTTCTACATAAAATGAAGCATCCATGATTTGTTTAAAACAAAAAAGGTTTGTTTTACCTTCTATGCAAAAACTGCCCCACGTGTGAATTTTGGTACGATCTTTTGGCATTCTTTGAACTGGCCTTTTGTTCTTATACCAACGTTCTACAGTATTCCTGAATAATAAAAATGACGTTTCATCAGTAAATAATGTTTTATTCCAATTGTCATTAAGATGTTGTTGTGCCTATTGTACACGGTTTTCTTTGTGAACAGCTGTCAACATTGGCATAGCTATTGGCAAAGCTTTTTATAACCCTTTTCATATATGTGTCTAATAAGACACTTGTACATGGTTTATTGCCAATGTTCTAGTCGAAACTGATGTATCTCTGCATATATATTGTCCCAAAGCTCTTGATGCATCCACAGTAATTTTTTTTTGACAGCCATTTCCTCTAGCATGATTCAAATTACTGGCTGTTTTTAATTTTTTTATATTATCATAGATGGTAGAAAGGGGTATATTCGTTCTTTTGTTTATTTCCTTGGCCTCACATATACCATTATTCCATAAATGTAATATGGCTTGACGTTGTGTTTCTTGTCTCGAAGTAGGCATGTTATAGTTAATTTTTTTAACAGGCAAAAAAGATTATCAGTTACGGAAGATCTCAATATTTAATTTCAAAACATAAGTTTATTTTGATTTTTTATAAAGCACGAATTAGATTTAATTTTGGGAAGCTATACATGTTTTTAGCTCACATAAAATTTTCCGGTTTTTTTTGAAACATACTGTAATTCATACTAACATTAATACAGGAAATACAAATTCCATATTAGTAATATTAAAATGATCAACTGATGTCTGGCTGACAGTATTGGAAATTCAATAATCTTGTGATCTGCATAAAAAAAATTTGTGCACATATGATCAAATTCATAAAGTTACAAATTATGAAAATAAAGAGCTCTATGAATTAATCCTCCTATTTTTTTTATCTTCACAACATTCACATGCTTTCTCAGAATTAAAGTCTTCAATTTCAGGTCCATTTAATAAAATCATTAAATGATTATTTAATGTATCAAGATTTATTTTGTTCCTTAATTTATTCTTTAATCAACTTTGTTTGGGAAAATATTCTTTCTACATTAGCATTTGAAAGAGGTATAATAAGAGTTATTTTAATTAGGAGGGATATTAAAAGTCTTCATCTGTGTCAAAAATGAATTTACAAAACATTTTTATTTGGTACTACGCAACACTGCTGGTGAAATTGAGTAGTTACGGCTGGTGTAACTGGTGAAACTATTCCACCAATGGTGTAACTCAAAGGAACTCAAATAAAATCATGTTAAAATTTCAAACAATTTATTTAATTATTTTCCAAATCATCTTGGTTCATAATATTTTCTACTAGAACACTTGGATCATAAGACATATTTCCTAGATTTATATTTCTTAAACTTTTTGATTGTTCATTAATAAATATTATTAAAATCACTTTCATCAAAAAAATTATTAATAATTGATGAATCAAATATATTATTCCTTATTTCATTAATATTCAACTCTTTACCATAATATTTTAATTCTTTATCAAGGTTAGAAATATATAATATGAATGAATATTACACATTGCTTTAACTTTGTAAATATTTAATTTGGTTAAATAATCTCCATAAATCCACTTTAATGTAGAGAAGTTACGTTCACAAACTGATTGAGATGGAGATATTGCATAAAGATGTAAGGCTAATTCTTGCAATTGGTCATTGTTTTTATCTGTATTAATGCTTAACTACCACATAGTTGGATTTATCATAGGACAAATGGTATCATTTCAATACCAATTATTTAACAAACGTGGCTAATTATGGCTTAACGTTGGGATATTATTGTCAGTTAATTGCAATAATATTCGGTGCTTACCAATTAATTAATTAGTTACAGTAAAAAGAATGTTCACTTTATTAACATTAAAGAATTTTTTTTTAAATTTTCAGATTTTTTTTTCTTATGTACTAACATTAATTTAGTATGATTTTCATTTCACCAGTTGCAACAAAACCGATTGACGAATGGTGAAATGTCGAAACTGGCGAATAGGTTCCACCTGCAACCTTAAGGATGACCCTATAAATTGGATGTTATTAAAATAAATAATTATGGAATTATTTATTTATGATAGCACTCTTTACATAGAAGAAAAGAAAAGGTCAATATAAGGCAAGGGACTTTTATGAGTTGAGACATGCGTGGATAATATGTAAAGAATTTAAAATTTTTTTTAAAAAATGATTTTTGAAATCCATAATACAATTTTTTAAATAATATGTTGTATTCGAAGAACCCTGCTCTTGATTATTTCATTATTTCCAATCAAATATTTTGTTGAGAAGAACACCGAATTGGTAATGCAGTAATGATGCATGACAAACTTTTGACTTAGTCATTGACGTGACGAAAGTACTAATTAAAAATAGTTACTCGCCAATGACTATTTTGACGATTTGACGAAATTGATGAAAAAATTAAATTTTTTGTTTTATAATAAAATATATATATAAAAGATCCCCTCCCCCTTAATTATATAGAATGAATATTTTGAGTCTACAAAAACAACCGTAATAATAATATTAATGATAAACTATTATAATAACAACATTCAAATTACAATCACCGTGCTAGAAACTTCCGCCTTCTCTTTATATCCAATAGTAAGTTTATGAGATAATATTGCTTAAGGCAAGGAGAATTATCTTCTTCCTAACCTTCTTTACCTTCATTGTCTTAACCTTTTTTCCTAGGATTGATTTTTTGTAGGTAGAAGTTCTTGATAGTGGAAGCAGCAATTTTCCTTGGGTAATTCATAGATTTCAATTACCAATTTTGCCAAATAAATCTGAATCCTGCTCAACATTTTTTCAATAGTGTTTAAAATCCTTCCACAGATTTCTTCTGTTCACCAATTGGCTTACTTGATGTTTCTTTTTATCAAATTAATTATTTTGGTTGAGATGAGGCAAAAGGCTAAAAGATAGTCCAATAAACAATCAATAACATGTGGATAAGATAATTATAGTTTTTTCTAATGTTAGTAATAAAGATTTTGAATTTTTATATTTAATTATATTTATATTAATATTAATAAAAAACTTTTTTATTGTTATTTATTTGAATTATTCTATTCCTATTTATAATTTTTTTGCTCTCATACTTGAGAACAAAAAAATGTTAAACATGAAAGAACTTTCTTGAGGTCTGCACTATTTGGATCTAAAATTTCATCTGATAATCTATGAAAGAAGAATGGCCTGACTAAATTAATCCAACCAATCAATTGATGACATTTTAGCAATGAACAAAAAAATAAGATCTGGGTTTTACACTGAATTGACATATAATAATAATGATGTAATTATTATTATTTTTTATTATTCATAATGTAAATTTGTTCATTATGAAAAGTGATCAAAAAACAACTTATATTATATAATCAAGCCAATACCATCATCATCATCAATAATTTTAATACTAAAATTGAGGTTTTTGATACTCATCCAAAAAATAAGTTTTTCGGTTTTCATGTAGAAAACTTTTGAATAAAATATCAATTAGTAAAATAAATACATCCTAAATATAAATAAAAATATATATTATTTGAAAAATAAAAAACTTACTTTAAGAAATCAATTAGGTGATCTTTTATTGTTGTCAATGTATCTTCTTCTACATTAGAACTTGATATTAAAGCTGGAATATATACTAGATATATAGTATATATTTTTTTTATCCCCAAAAAATAATGATTTATTAAGAATCGTTATTTTTTTTTCCAAAAAATCACCAAAAAACTTTTTATTGTTTATTTACCAAATAACCTTAAAAAATGTTCAGCTCCATATAATTGTGAACTTTCCAATTTATCAAATTTACTTTTCAAATCTCTATATTGTTGTCTCTCTAATTGATATAGTAATCTGGTTCCCAGACATTTATTAAAATAATAAAGTATTCCATTTATAATTTCTTCTGTTGATCCATCATTAAACAAACTATTTATATATATATATATATATATATTTAATAATTATATTGATTTGATTGATTTTTGATTTATCTATCATTTACCTATTATGTTGGCTATATTTTTTTTTTTGATACAATTTATAATGATCAATTATATCTACCACTGATGGTTTACGTGGTAATCGTACGACCTACATATACAATTAAACGTAAAGATGTATAGATATATTTTTATATTATTTATTATATTGTAATCCTTACTAATTGTGATGTATTAATATTTTCCCAATCTTGAACTAATATGGATTTTAGCATTTCAGGTATTGGAATTGCTATTATAGGTTTCTTGAGAATTTCATCCTAAAGACAATATAATATATTCATTCAATTAATGATTAATCATTATTATTAATAAAGTTTAAATAAGAGTTACTTTATCAATCGATTGTTCTCTTCTTCTCTTCTTTCCTTTTTCTGTGGTTGTTGTTGTTGTTGCAATATTTGATGACGCTGCAGTTGCTGCTGTATCAATATTCATTCGTCTACCTGTTGATGCTTTATTTTTTTTATTAAATGATTCTTCGATTTGTTTTCGTTTTGATAAATTAGTTTCATTAAATTTTAAAACTCTGGGTTCTGGAACCCATTCATCCCAGCTATTTTTTATTTTTTATTATGTTATTTGGATTTTTTTTTTGTGCAAAAATTTAAAAATTTAAAAAATTTTCTTACGTGTGCTTCCAACCTTTATAATGTATTAAATAATGTGGTCCGGAAACATCTGATTTTGGGTGTTTTTGATCCAAATAATCTACATCTAGCACCTTATTATTTTTTTATTTTTATTTTAATTAGAGAGGAATAATTAACAAAAAATTATTATAAACAGTATATAACATAAATACTTTAGCTTCATAAATCATTGGTCCATGATAACAAAGAATTCGTTCGCCTTTTTGATACAAAAATTGTTGTGACATTTATATATTTTTATATATGTGATATATTATACTTTTATTAATTAATTATTTATTTATTTTATATCAAGTTAAATTGAATTTTTATTGATGAAAGGAAGAAGGGTCGAAAAAAAAAAGGTTTTTACCATTGTTTTAGCGAAAGAAATAAATCGAAATAAATTAGCGTCTTTTTTAATTAAAAATATGTTGATCATGGTTAAATAGTTTCCTTTTTCGTAAAATTTATGTCTTACAAAATGAAATGATTACGATTGTTCCTAAACTAACAAGTGACAAAATAAATTGGTATTATTAGTATTTTTCATTTCCACACAATATTAAAATCAAATAAGATCAAAGATTGAGTGAGTTAAAAACTAACCTATTACACTTTACAGAACTGATAAATCAGAACTGTCCATGTACACATTCAGTTAAGTATATATACATTGCGACCATTGCTTCTAGGAAATCCACACAAGGTCTGTAAGTTAATAACATAAATTATGACCTAAAAAATTGTGAAGACCATTCCCTCCATTTTTACACATAATGACAAGTTTGTAATAACAAATGGTCATATATCTGAATAAGTTATTATATTAAATGTATTAAAAGTCGTATTTTTGTTTCAAATGATCAACACATTTTGCCATATGATAATGTTTAATATATAAAGTATCTCTTATCTTTTTCACTAATTCTTTTTTTTCTTTTGTAATCTATATAGTTGTGTTGTGCGTGAAAATGAAATCTATGTGAATTTGCAATTCACGTACGTGAAATTCAAATTAGCCAATCAGAATTTCATATCCAAACGCCCCACTCCAAAATTTCAATTATAAATTTCGATTTCATTTCACATACAGTTGCAAATCCACCTTAAACAATTTTGTTAAATGCTTATCACACTTAGTTGCTTTAAATTTACTTTTAATCAACTCATCTAATGTTTCATACCATTTGTCCATCCTTCGGTTATTAATAGCTAGATTTAGACCACATTATTCCAATTACAAGTTCCGTGTTTTACACTTCTTTCCTTTGAATATTCATCATCATCTTAACCCCAATGATTCTTTTTATTTAAACTTCTTTTTTTAGTAATTTTTCTAAATTTGTACTAGTTACACAATAATATCACATGATCGAATCACCATCATAATAAAAAACGTTTGGAATAAAAAATGCACAATAACAAACTATTTGAAACATTCAAGCAAGGCTAGTAAAATATGGTTCTATTTGTTTTATTATAAATCCGTTATTTTGTTTGATCTGATGTTATTTTTAAAACCTCATTATGCTATAATTAGTCGAATTAATGAATTAGTTTATTTGTTTTATTTATTAGGAAATTAAACAAATACAAAATTCAAGGATCGGCTCCTCTGGCCGTGCGTTTAATATTAATATTACACGGGGCCCACAAAGGATTCAAACTTTAAGCTTTCAATTACATAATAATTAAAACTACAACTATATAGAGAAGGAATGAATTGAGTACAAAGAATGTCTTTAAAACCGAGATGTATTTCAATCGAAACATAATGCAAGCAATAAAAAAAGTTTACATAAGAATTAATCATCTGTGAATTGTGAATGCAAATATGGAAATAAAAGTCTTTTTTTTTTTGTATTTAACCCGTTAATTTTTTTGGTTTTTTAATTTTTTAGTTTTGTAAAAATTTTTAAACAAAATTAAATTTTTCTTATTGAATAAGAAAAATCGCATTCTTTAAAAATTATTATATATATACTGGTATATATATAATATAAAAAAAAAATTACAAACTCTTCCTGTCTTTAACCTTTTTATAAATCAATAATCATGCGAAATATATTTAAAAAAAATAATGATATAGAATCAAATACACCAGAAAAAACAAAAAAACCCTCCTTTTTCTCCAAATTAATGTTAAAAATAAAAAGTTTTAATACATGGTTTGATAA
>CAUDNR010000116.1:0-10996 GCA_958430865.1 Entrophospora sp. SA101 | reverse complement strand
AATAAAAATTTCTTGTGTTCATATGTGCACAAATTTTTTTTTGCAGATCATAAGATCGACGAATTTCCAACACTGGTGGTGAGTCACTGAATGTGTAGATCTTTTTTAATTTCTCCAAAAAAAATAGAAATGTAAAACCAAAAAAAAATCAAATCGTAAGACCTTTCTCTACAAAGTTACAATTTCATTTTGTTTATATCTCACGTTACCATGGAGTGATTAAGCCTCAAAGTTACTATGATAACACTGCACGCAAACATTTTAATAAAAATGAAGGATTGGCACATTTGAAAGGTTTCTTTTTTTTTTAATGGGTTGCGAAAACAATTCTTTAAAATCGTTAACAAAATATCAACAATAATAATTGTTTTATGGTCGCGTAACAATTCTTTGATCATTAAAATCATTAATTCGTGCTCCGTGAGACAACTGCAAAATTTTGCCGATCGTTAGTATAATTTTGTGGCGATAATAAACAATATAATAATAATTTTTAGAATTTTTAGAATATGACCGTCCTCACGTGATTAAGCATGATTACGCGACATAAAAATTTAAAATTTAAACTTTTCAAAGTAACCAAACATCTATTTATATTTCTTTTTTTTTGAATAAAACTAATTACAAACGCTTATTTATATTTTTTTTCTTGAATAAATAATTAAATATTATACTTGAATCTTAAGTTTTATATAGCAATTTTAGGCAAGAATCCAGCGGTCCCTCCATATAAAGATAAAATATTTTATAAGAAAGTCCATTTGAAAATTGTATATTAAAACTTTGGGTTTCTTACTATTTATTACATTTGCAAATACAATTTATAAATTCGTATAAATAGTATTTTTTTTAGGAATGAAGTATGGGTTCCGGAAAATTTCAATTAGTGATCTGCGAAAATTTGCGCCAAATTCTATTATGAAAATTATTGCACCTTCTTCGATATCACGTGACATCAAGATTTTTATTGTATTTAATTCGATTGTATTTGGAAAGTTGTATCTACATATTAGACCACGAATTAATAGTTGGAAATTTCATATTAATTTACCTTCGAAATACATGTAGTGTATAATCACACATGTAATAAAGCAAAGACAGATAGATAACGAGAAGAGATATTTTCGAATCATGTGACAGACAGTGATTAACAATAAATAAATGGTGTAACGATAAAAATTGAAAAAAAAAGTTTTATTTAAAAATAATGAGTAAACGCAAAGTTGATAAAACAGTTATTGAAACAAACCCTGATCAGATGGATCAGATGGATATAACGGAAGATGAAAAAGTAGCGGAGGAGGATGGTAACGAACAAGAAGAGAATTCTGATAATTCTGATAATGAAATATCAGAAGTAATCATCAATTACAATAAATTACTACAAATTACCGATTTTTTCTTATATAATATGATCCCTTATATATAATCACTATAATTAATATTCAGTATCTAATAATTTAATGTATTTATTAGGGAGAAGAAATAATAAATGTTGATTTTGATTTTTTTGATCCGAAAGATAGTGATTTTCATTCAATAAAAACTTTGTTAAAACAATTGTTTTCTTCAGATTCAGAGTTGTTTGAGTTGAGTGAATTAACAGAATTAATTGTAAATCAACCATCAGTAGGCACAACTGTTAAAGTGGATGGAAGTGACTCTGATCCTTTTGCATTTCTAACTGTATTAAATATCAATGAACACAAGGTAATAATTGTTATAGTTATTGAAAATAATTTATCATAATCTATTATTAATTTATTAATTGTTTTATTTTTTAGAATAAAAAATGCATGAAGAGTTTAATAAATTATTTATTAGAAAAAACTAGTAAAGATGTAAAATTAAATGAAATACTATTAGAGCTATTTGATCAAATAGTCAATAACAGCAGTAACAACAGTAATAATAATAGGAATAGGAATAAAAATATTGGATTAATATTAAGTGAGAGATTGATAAATATGCCAGTGGAAATTATTCCACCATTGTATAAAATGCTTCAAGAAGAAATTGAGGATGCAATTGAAGATGTAAGTAAAATAAAAAGATTAATATGAACACTTGAAATAATAATATTTATTTTAACCAATTATTTGCCATTAGAATAAACCATTTGAATTTGAATGGTTTCTTATTATAACAAAAGTTTATAAAGAAGTTGAATCTATGACAGATAAAGAATTGGAAGAGGAACAACAAATAGGAAAAAGAAAGAAGACTAAATTGGTATATATTATATTTAGATTCAGAGGGATTTTAACATATATTAAAAATATTTAATTTAATGAAATGTTTTTTATTTTTCTAGTCATCATCCGAATCAAATTTTTTTTATTTTCATCCAGAAGATGAAATAATTGAACAAGTAAATGATTATATATAATTATATGATATTTAATTAATTTTATTAATTAAATTTTTCTTTTTCATTTGTTGTCTTTTTCTATAGAACTCAGATTACCAATTAAATTTCAAATTAACAAAAAAACCATCAGAATCAGATTCCAAAAGAAGTTTTTATGACTTTGGTATTTTACCCTCATTAAAAATATTTCTATTGCACAAAAACAAATTTAAAAAATTAGTAACGGATTTGGAAATTGCCTGTAATAACAACTAAAATTCACATTACAAAATAATAAATCATTGTTCTCTTATTATATTATTTTATTTATCTGTCTATCCATCTATATAATATACAAAAGATAAAATTACATTAAGATTATTATTTTAGATGATTTTAAATTATTATTATTATTATTGATATTTCAAATTAACAGCCCTCCCAAGTAATCGGCACTATTCCATCATCTAGATTACCAATTTTCTAAATGATAAATAATATAATTTTTAGATATTTCATATAATAAATCAAAAAAATTGAATAAAATAAGATAAATTACTTTGAATGCTCTAGGTGATAACTCAATGTCGCCTTTTTTACATCCAGCACACTGATATTGCAAGACATTAAATTATTAATTAATTAATTGACCATGATTGTTTTTTTAAAAAATAAAATAAATAAATAAATAAAAATACCATGTCAACTATTTTCACTTTAACACTTCCTTTTGGTCCTGTGACTTTTATACATATGCCACACACTGGTGATTCATCAGAATTAGCAAATTTACCATATTGTTCTTTATTCTAAAGTTTTTATAAAAAAAACATTATTATTATTATATACCAAATTTTTTTAAAAGGAAACAAAATACTATTACTATTTACCATTGATCCAATTAATTCGTTATCGTGATGTTGCTGTCCACATGCACTAATTCCAGCATTCGGATCTTTTTTATTTATTAAAAAAATAAATTAATCGATGAATTGACAAAATAACATTATTTTTTTAATTAAAAATAAAACTTACAATAAAAAGTTCCTTTGCCTTTTCCACTTAACTGACTGCCGGATTTACCAGTATCGTCTCCAGAAGAAGAAGAAAATCCACCGACAGCAGCAATAATAATAATAATAAATAAACCAATCAATAATAAAATCAAAAATATTATTATTATTATCTTGTATTTAGCAATCCTGGGAAATTTTTTATCAAACCATGTATTAAAACTTTTTATTTTTAACATTAATTTGGAGAAAAAGGAGGGTTTTTTTGTTTTTTCTGGTGTATTTGATTCTATATCATTATTTTTTTTAAATATATTTCGCATGATTATTGATTTATAAAAAGGTTAAAGACAGGAAGAGTTTGTAATTTTTTTTTTATATTATATATATACCAGTATATATATAATAATTTTTAAAGAATGCGATTTTTCTTATTCAATAAGAAAAATTTAATTTTGTTTAAAAATTTTTACAAAACTAAAAAATTAAAAAACCAAAAAAATTAACGGGTTAAATACAAAAAAAAAAAGACTTTTATTTCCATATTTGCATTCACAATTCACAGATGATTAATTCTTATGTAAACTTTTTTTATTGCTTGCATTATGTTTCGATTGAAATACATCTCGGTTTTAAAGACATTCTTTGTACTCAATTCATTCCTTCTCTATATAGTTGTAGTTTTAATTATTATGTAATTGAAAGCTTAAAGTTTGAATCCTTTGTGGGCCCCGTGTAATATTAATATTAAACGCACGGCCAGAGGAGCCGATCCTTGAATTTTGTATTTGTTTAATTTCCTAATAAATAAAACAAATAAACTAATTCATTAATTCGACTAATTATAGCATAATGAGGTTTTAAAAATAACATCAGATCAAACAAAATAACGGATTTATAATAAAACAAATAGAACCATATTTTACTAGCCTTGCTTGAATGTTTCAAATAGTTTGTTATTGTGCATTTTTTATTCCAAACGTTTTTTATTATGATGGTGATTCGATCATGTGATATTATTGTGTAACTAGTACAAATTTAGAAAAATTACTAAAAAAAGAAGTTTAAATAAAAAGAATCATTGGGGTTAAGATGATGATGAATATTCAAAGGAAAGAAGTGTAAAACACGGAACTTGTAATTGGAATAATGTGGTCTAAATCTAGCTATTAATAACCGAAGGATGGACAAATGGTATGAAACATTAGATGAGTTGATTAAAAGTAAATTTAAAGCAACTAAGTGTGATAAGCATTTAACAAAATTGTTTAAGGTGGATTTGCAACTGTATGTGAAATGAAATCGAAATTTATAATTGAAATTTTGGAGTGGGGCGTTTGGATATGAAATTCTGATTGGCTAATTTGAATTTCACGTACGTGAATTGCAAATTCACATAGATTTCATTTTCACGCACAACACAACTATATAGATTACAAAAGAAAAAAAAGAATTAGTGAAAAAGATAAGAGATACTTTATATATTAAACATTATCATATGGCAAAATGTGTTGATCATTTGAAACAAAAATACGACTTTTAATACATTTAATATAATAACTTATTCAGATATATGACCATTTGTTATTACAAACTTGTCATTATGTGTAAAAATGGAGGGAATGGTCTTCACAATTTTTTAGGTCATAATTTATGTTATTAACTTACAGACCTTGTGTGGATTTCCTAGAAGCAATGGTCGCAATGTATATATACTTAACTGAATGTGTACATGGACAGTTCTGATTTATCAGTTCTGTAAAGTGTAATAGGTTAGTTTTTAACTCACTCAATCTTTGATCTTATTTGATTTTAATATTGTGTGGAAATGAAAAATACTAATAATACCAATTTATTTTGTCACTTGTTAGTTTAGGAACAATCGTAATCATTTCATTTTGTAAGACATAAATTTTACGAAAAAGGAAACTATTTAACCATGATCAACATATTTTTAATTAAAAAAGACGCTAATTTATTTCGATTTATTTCTTTCGCTAAAACAATGGTAAAAACCTTTTTTTTTTCGACCCTTCTTCCTTTCATCAATAAAAATTCAATTTAACTTGATATAAAATAAATAAATAATTAATTAATAAAAGTATAATATATCACATATATAAAAATATATAAATGTCACAACAATTTTTGTATCAAAAAGGCGAACGAATTCTTTGTTATCATGGACCAATGATTTATGAAGCTAAAGTATTTATGTTATATACTGTTTATAATAATTTTTTGTTAATTATTCCTCTCTAATTAAAATAAAAATAAAAAAATAATAAGGTGCTAGATGTAGATTATTTGGATCAAAAACACCCAAAATCAGATGTTTCCGGACCACATTATTTAATACATTATAAAGGTTGGAAGCACACGTAAGAAAATTTTTTAAATTTTTAAATTTTTGCACAAAAAAAAAATCCAAATAACATAATAAAAAATAAAAAATAGCTGGGATGAATGGGTTCCAGAACCCAGAGTTTTAAAATTTAATGAAACTAATTTATCAAAACGAAAACAAATCGAAGAATCATTTAATAAAAAAAATAAAGCATCAACAGGTAGACGAATGAATATTGATACAGCAGCAACTGCAGCGTCATCAAATATTGCAACAACAACAACAACCACAGAAAAAGGAAAGAAGAGAAGAAGAGAACAATCGATTGATAAAGTAACTCTTATTTAAACTTTATTAATAATAATGATTAATCATTAATTGAATGAATATATTATATTGTCTTTAGGATGAAATTCTCAAGAAACCTATAATAGCAATTCCAATACCTGAAATGCTAAAATCCATATTAGTTCAAGATTGGGAAAATATTAATACATCACAATTAGTAAGGATTACAATATAATAAATAATATAAAAATATATCTATACATCTTTACGTTTAATTGTATATGTAGGTCGTACGATTACCACGTAAACCATCAGTGGTAGATATAATTGATCATTATAAATTGTATCAAAAAAAAAAATATAGCCAACATAATAGGTAAATGATAGATAAATCAAAAATCAATCAAATCAATATAATTATTAAATATATATATATATATATATATAAATAGTTTGTTTAATGATGGATCAACAGAAGAAATTATAAATGGAATACTTTATTATTTTAATAAATGTCTGGGAACCAGATTACTATATCAATTAGAGAGACAACAATATAGAGATTTGAAAAGTAAATTTGATAAATTGGAAAGTTCACAATTATATGGAGCTGAACATTTTTTAAGGTTATTTGGTAAATAAACAATAAAAAGTTTTTTGGTGATTTTTTGGAAAAAAAAATAACGATTCTTAATAAATCATTATTTTTTGGGGATAAAAAAAATATATACTATATATCTAGTATATATTCCAGCTTTAATATCAAGTTCTAATGTAGAAGAAGATACATTGACAACAATAAAAGATCACCTAATTGATTTCTTAAAGTAAGTTTTTTATTTTTCAAATAATATATATTTTTATTTATATTTAGGATGTATTTATTTTACTAATTGATATTTTATTCAAAAGTTTTCTACATGAAAACCGAAAAACTTATTTTTTGGATGAGTATCAAAAACCTCAATTTTAGTATTAAAATTATTGATGATGATGATGGTATTGGCTTGATTATATAATATAAGTTGTTTTTTGATCACTTTTCATAATGAACAAATTTACATTATGAATAATAAAAAATAATAATAATTACATCATTATTATTATATGTCAATTCAGTGTAAAACCCAGATCTTATTTTTTTGTTCATTGCTAAAATGTCATCAATTGATTGGTTGGATTAATTTAGTCAGGCCATTCTTCTTTCATAGATTATCAGATGAAATTTTAGATCCAAATAGTGCAGACCTCAAGAAAGTTCTTTCATGTTTAACATTTTTTTGTTCTCAAGTATGAGAGCAAAAAAATTATAAATAGGAATAGAATAATTCAAATAAATAACAATAAAAAAGTTTTTTATTAATATTAATATAAATATAATTAAATATAAAAATTCAAAATCTTTATTACTAACATTAGAAAAAACTATAATTATCTTATCCACATGTTATTGATTGTTTATTGGACTATCTTTTAGCCTTTTGCCTCATCTCAACCAAAATAATTAATTTGATAAAAAGAAACATCAAGTAAGCCAATTGGTGAACAGAAGAAATCTGTGGAAGGATTTTAAACACTATTGAAAAAATGTTGAGCAGGATTCAGATTTATTTGGCAAAATTGGTAATTGAAATCTATGAATTACCCAAGGAAAATTGCTGCTTCCACTATCAAGAACTTCTACCTACAAAAAATCAATCCTAGGAAAAAAGGTTAAGACAATGAAGGTAAAGAAGGTTAGGAAGAAGATAATTCTCCTTGCCTTAAGCAATATTATCTCATAAACTTACTATTGGATATAAAGAGAAGGCGGAAGTTTCTAGCACGGTGATTGTAATTTGAATGTTGTTATTATAATAGTTTATCATTAATATTATTATTACGGTTGTTTTTGTAGACTCAAAATATTCATTCTATATAATTAAGGGGGAGGGGATCTTTTATATATATATTTTATTATAAAACAAAAAATTTAATTTTTTCATCAATTTCGTCAAATCGTCAAAATAGTCATTGGCGAGTAACTATTTTTAATTAGTACTTTCGTCACGTCAATGACTAAGTCAAAAGTTTGTCATGCATCATTACTGCATTACCAATTCGGTGTTCTTCTCAACAAAATATTTGATTGGAAATAATGAAATAATCAAGAGCAGGGTTCTTCGAATACAACATATTATTTAAAAAATTGTATTATGGATTTCAAAAATCATTTTTTAAAAAAAATTTTAAATTCTTTACATATTATCCACGCATGTCTCAACTCATAAAAGTCCCTTGCCTTATATTGACCTTTTCTTTTCTTCTATGTAAAGAGTGCTATCATAAATAAATAATTCCATAATTATTTATTTTAATAACATCCAATTTATAGGGTCATCCTTAAGGTTGCAGGTGGAACCTATTCGCCAGTTTCGACATTTCACCATTCGTCAATCGGTTTTGTTGCAACTGGTGAAATGAAAATCATACTAAATTAATGTTAGTACATAAGAAAAAAAAATCTGAAAATTTAAAAAAAAATTCTTTAATGTTAATAAAGTGAACATTCTTTTTACTGTAACTAATTAATTAATTGGTAAGCACCGAATATTATTGCAATTAACTGACAATAATATCCCAACGTTAAGCCATAATTAGCCACGTTTGTTAAATAATTGGTATTGAAATGATACCATTTGTCCTATGATAAATCCAACTATGTGGTAGTTAAGCATTAATACAGATAAAAACAATGACCAATTGCAAGAATTAGCCTTACATCTTTATGCAATATCTCCATCTCAATCAGTTTGTGAACGTAACTTCTCTACATTAAAGTGGATTTATGGAGATTATTTAACCAAATTAAATATTTACAAAGTTAAAGCAATGTGTAATATTCATTCATATTATATATTTCTAACCTTGATAAAGAATTAAAATATTATGGTAAAGAGTTGAATATTAATGAAATAAGGAATAATATATTTGATTCATCAATTATTAATAATTTTTTTGATGAAAGTGATTTTAATAATATTTATTAATGAACAATCAAAAAGTTTAAGAAATATAAATCTAGGAAATATGTCTTATGATCCAAGTGTTCTAGTAGAAAATATTATGAACCAAGATGATTTGGAAAATAATTAAATAAATTGTTTGAAATTTTAACATGATTTTATTTGAGTTCCTTTGAGTTACACCATTGGTGGAATAGTTTCACCAGTTACACCAGCCGTAACTACTCAATTTCACCAGCAGTGTTGCGTAGTACCAAATAAAAATGTTTTGTAAATTCATTTTTGACACAGATGAAGACTTTTAATATCCCTCCTAATTAAAATAACTCTTATTATACCTCTTTCAAATGCTAATGTAGAAAGAATATTTTCCCAAACAAAGTTGATTAAAGAATAAATTAAGGAACAAAATAAATCTTGATACATTAAATAATCATTTAATGATTTTATTAAATGGACCTGAAATTGAAACTTTAATTTTGAGAAAGCATGTGAATATTGAGAAGATAAAAAAAAATAGGAAGATTAATTCAAAGAACTATTTATTTCCATAATTTGTAACTTTATGAATTTGATCATATGTACACAAATTTTTTTATGCTTACGAGAGATCCGCTAAAGCGAAACTTATGATCAAATCATGCGATAATTTTAACCTACAGGACAGAGAACTGATTGGGCAAAAACCCAATCTAGTCCCCTACCCAAAATTATAAATTGGTTAGTGTCAAAAAACAGAGCATTTACAAAAATGATTATATAAAACAAACACTATTTTACAACTTTCCTCTTAATATCAGGGTCCAAATGCAATTTCAGGGCCACCAACCCTGCTCTGAATTATGACCTCCTGAGCTTGAACGAGCTGCAGATTCTCGTTGTTTTGATGAATCTAGATATTTACATGGCACTACAATTCATCAGCAGAGTTGCGACTTGGTCACAGAGCCATCCTTACCTAGAGGTGGGATTGTTGCAGTTGACTTTTCGGCTAGCATGCCAGCAGCCATCTCTGATGAGGGAAGATTAGTGAAGCATCATTGACAATTGGTGCAGTCTTGGTAAACTCCAGGGCTTTGCGCCCCCCCCTGAAAATTCAGTTGCATCATCATATCATCGGGAGCACCGTGGTCAGATTAGCCTTATGTACACGAGAAATGTGAGAGAATGACTGTAAAGTGTTCAAGGTAGTTTGTGTGCTTCAACACTTGCCAATTTCCGATAATCAAACATTGCATATCAAAATGTTTCATATTTGAAATGTTTCATATTCAACCGTGCGCTGCCTTGACATCTTGTAATTATAATAATATAATAATATTAATATTATTGATTACGAAAAGCCAAATATTATCAATGAAAATCTTGTAATTACCCAGCAAGATCTGCACAGCGTTTTGATTCCAATTAAAATGTTTATAAACCAAAATAAAAATATCAATACAAGTAAAAAAAAGTACCTCTGGTTAGTTATTAACACCTTTTCTTTAGGAGATTCAAACCAAACCAAACGACAACATTCATGTTTTGTCATCTTGGACTCTGTCAAAAAATAAATTGTTTTTCCAAGAAAAAAAAAATCAATTCACGCCTGTCCTACCAAAAAAAATAACCAATAAGATAGATAATTGATGTGTACGCGTCGATTGTATCACAAAACTTTTATTTAAACGAAAATAAATTTGAATTACACGTTTTTATAATTTCATAATTAATATTAAGAATTTTAGGCAGTGTCAACCTTTTTGAGAGGATAAATAAATCCGCCTATATTTCATAATTCTCATTGAATATTACTGTCTCATTTAATATTGTTTAACTTAGTATTAAGTAAAACCTTGACGTAAGTAGAAACATGCCACGTCAAAAGAAAAGGAGCAGAGAAGAAGATAAAGAACAACATAAGTAAGTGTTTTAAGGATGGTGGTGGTGGTTATCGCCCGCCACTCGTCGTCACTCTAGTTCACAGAATTAAAATAGACATTTTGTTTTT
>CAUDNR010000115.1:3642-25905 GCA_958430865.1 Entrophospora sp. SA101 | reverse complement strand
GAAATATCAACATTTTCTTTTTTGAAGAATCTAATCTTGGTACAGTAAAAGTTCAAGAAGTTGCTAATGGACCTTTTACTAAATTTAACTTGTTGAAAACCAAGAAAGCAGATACTTTTGAAGAAATTGAAGCTTTATCAATTTTAGTATTAACACCACCTCCTTTGGATTACAAAAGGCAAGAATATCTTTACCAAAATATTTGTCCATTTGTGAAAGATGAATACAAAGATATTACTTGTCCAAGACCATTTTATACTGGCAACAAATAAAATATTCAGAATAAAATCACTTCCATACTTTGTCACTCATTAATTTGTCTCTTGCTGTCATTAGGTTTAATAAGTTTAATCTTTTGACAAATATTGTTGGCTTTTTCCACCTTTAAAGTAAAAAGTACTAAAATAATTTATATACTTAATATATCATCATAAAAAGGATATAAGTATATTAAAAGAGCAATAAAAAAAAATAAAAATAAATATGGTAAACACAATAAATGAACTCCAAAAGAGAAATAAACAATTATTAGAAGAAATAGAACAATTAAAAGCACCTTGCAATTTAAACAGTTGAATAATGAAGAAATTAGAGCATGAATAATTACTGTTTTAAGTGAAAGTCATTACACTGACAATCCTGATGTAGATATAGTTGGTGAGATTATGAGAGTTTATTGTGACCAAGAAAAGTGGTCTCAGTTTTGTAAGTTATATCCTACTCAACCAGCTTGTAGGAATTTAATTCTTAACACCTACCAATATTATCCTTATTATAAGCAATCAAGTGTTCATTGACAGGTAAGGAATAAGGCTAAAAGAGATATCTTTATTAACCTTATCAAATTAAATTCTGAAGAAAGTAAAGAACTATTTCAAAAGTGGTTGAAAGAAGGCAAAATAGAAGAATTCAACTCTAAAAGAATATTGGAAAAAGAATATGAAGGATGAGATTCAATCAACCTAAGTTGTTATAATTATTATGACCTTAGAAATCTTTCTCTTGATGAAATAGTCAATAGTTTGAATGAATTAACTTTTAAAACTAAGGAAAATTTTGATAAAGTGGCTAAACAAAATCAAGAATATGAAGAAAAGATTAAAGAGTTAGGGGCTGAGTTAGAAAAACAAGATGAAAGAATAGAGGTATTAGAAGAAAGGATAGAAATAGAACAGGAACAAGTTACGGAAGTCATAGCAATTGGTGAAAAATGAAGCAAAAATCAAGCAGAAGACATAAAGAGAAAAACAAGAAACTTGAAAGTTCTAGTGCAAAGATTTCTCATCTAGAAGCCCAAGTTGAAAAGTTAAAGGAAGAATCAAGTCAAAAGAGCAAAAAAATTAGAAAAACTAAGTAAGCAATTAACTGATAGTGAAACACAAAATGAAAATCTAAGGAATTCACTCTACTTAGATAATAAACCATTACCTGCCTTACCTAAACAGAGTATATTTAATCAATTAAAAACAGAAGCAAAAGTTAAGTTCCATAAATTACAAAGGCTAATCAAAAAGGAAAGGCTTCACAACCAAGAAATGATTGCTCAAGTAGAAGTTAAGTCTAAATAACAAGTAAGTTACAATGAGAGAACTGGAATACACAGTTTTAGAATTAGAAAAAGAAAGTAAAAAACTTGTGATTTCTGCTCTAAACTTGAGAATAGAAATAACAAATCTGTTCATCAAATAAGAGTACATAGTAAAGTAACTGGGGAATGAATTTCAGATGATGTGTTTTGTGAAAAATGTGAAGAAAAATATTGGAATGATGAATTGTCAAAATGCAATAGATGTGGTAGATTGCAAACTAAGTTAGATTTTGATATTGTTAATGGTAAGAATGTTTGCTACTGTATTAGAAACAATGAAGATTTAGAAGAGAAGGAACTTCCTCTCTTACCTCATGAAGAAATAAGTCAGTCTACTTTTTATGAAAGACAAATAAACTCCCTACAAGAACAACTAAATGATACTGAAGAAGCCTTAGAAATTGAAAGGGAAGAAATAGCCAAATTTCAAGAGAAATCCAAGGAATAAAGTAAAAGGCAAAAGCAAGAGTTGTTGGATAAGATAAAGAGTTTAGAAGAAAACAGTAAATCAAAAGATCAACAGAATGGTCAATTAACTGCTCAAATTTAAGTCGAAGAGACTAAAAGATGATTGAAAATAAAAAAGTAATTGAGGAAATTTCCCTCTGTCAAATTGAAATTCATTCCAACTATCAAATGGTAGCTATTTTCCTTTAAAGATTTTTGCTTTTTGTTGGGTAATAATACACTTTCACTCTGCTTTCTTTTTCTAACATTTATTATTTTTCTTTCTTCTTGATAAATTTCATAGGTAATCCTTTTTTTTTTTAGATAAGCTTCCAGTGTCTGAATATCATTTATTTTGAAAATGTAAGGAGCAATTTTTTCACCTCACCCTTTCTTCAAAATACTTCCGATAGTGCTATAATTCTTGGGTTCCATAGTAGATCTGATGTAAATTAACTTCATATTAACTATTTTATATAGAGGTAATTCTATATATCACCTAATATTAAGAGGAAGATTTTAATAATCATGTTACTAAATTTTGACCCTTAAATATTTGGTAATACCAATGTTCACTTTGTTTGGTTTTGTTGCAGCATACCCCATATATGTACTTTTTTGGTTGATCCAAAAATAAATTTAGTATGCCCAGGAATCATAAAATTTATATAGATATTTTCATACTAACCCAACTTTATTAATATGACCAAAACCAGAGTAATAAATTATTTTTATTTGTCCTGAATAAGGATGTTAGCCGAAATTGTTTTTGAAAAAATCAATTTCGGCAAGCAATTTCAGATTCACAATATTTTTCATATTAAAGACCATAAAAAGACAACCTAGCATTTCGGCTATTATGTTAATGAGTCCAAATAATTTTGGATATAATTTTGGCAACTAATAAAGTTAATTTCAGAAACTATTTTGGCATTTCGGATTCGGCGATGATCATTTATTAAGAGAGGAAATTTCGGCTAACATCTATATATAGTCCTGAACAATTATCACATGTCACATATAGATCTTTTTCATCCATCATGATGAATTTTTTGAAGAAAATCAAAGTCATATTCAAAGTTGTATTAACTCCTTTTGATATTCCCTCTGGTAATTAATCTTCTCTTGTTGTATAATCTAGCTGAGTGCTTTTCGTGAGGGAATGATTAAGGAAGCACAAAGTTGTTTAATGGAAATTTGTGGAAGTGGTCGAGTAAAAGAATTGTTGGCTCAAGGTTTACAATTACAAAAATATGCACTTCCACCAGAACAAGAAAAATTAGATAAACAACGTCAATTACCATTTCATATGCATATCAATTTTGAATTGTTAGAATGTGTTTATTTGACTTGTTCTATGTTATTGGAAATTCCAAGTATGGCTGCTGCTGATTCCAATCCTGAAGCTCGAAAAAAAATAATTAGTAAACCTTTCAGAAAATTGTTAGAGTATAGTGAAAAACAAGTGTTTAGTGGTTGGTTATATTTACATAAAACCTTTTTATAAATATGAATATTTTTGTTCTAATAATAATTATTATGGTTATAAAAATTATGATAATAACAGGGCCAGCTGAAAATACAAGGGATCATATAATGGGTGCAGCTAAAGCACTTGCTGTTGGTGAATGGCAAAGATCTCAAGAACTCATTGGTGCTATAAAAATATGGGATTTGATGCCTGAGAAAAAAAAGATAATAGAGATGTTGAATCATAAAATTCAAGAAGAAGGTCTTCGCACTTATCTTTTCACCTACTCCACTTACTATGCAAACTTGGGACTTGAACAATTGAGCAATATGTTTTCTTTACCTGTAAACAATGTCACTTCAATTGTTTCTAAAATGATTTGGAATGAGGAATTAGCTGCATCATTGGATCAAGTAGAAAATGCCATAGTGTTACACAGAGTGGAACCTACAAAAGTTCAACAATTGGCTTTAATGCTTGCTGAAAAAGTAGTAACATTTGTTGAAGCTAATGAAAAATTATTGGAACAAAAGCAAACAACTGGTAACCAAAGAGATCAACCAAGACAAAGAGGCAAGAAAAATTTTCATATACCATTTAAAAGCAACAGAACTAAATTATCACAACAGAATTAATTAGAATTTATTTAAATAAAAAAATTTCAAAAAAATGATACAAAATAAATGCATTATATAAGAGATATTCATTATTGTGATTATGATCAGGATTATTGTGAGCAGAGAGCACTGAACTATTAATGCTCAAACATATTAAATGAACATCATTTTATCAAAGCATAACATTTTGTGAAAGTATGAGATTATAAAAAAAAACAAGGTGGATGTTATTTTTTTGCATGAATGATCATATGATTTACATACCGCCTTTAGAAAACCTTTAAAAGTGTTTTATTTGTATTGCAAAATCTTCTATTTTAATTACAAAGGTGCTGCTGTCTGTAAGTCAGATTTAAAGAAGTTGTATCTAGCAACCAAGTTGTCATACTATTTGCAAACCAAGTGTCAGAATCTGTAATTCTCTGGTAATATGTAAATGTATCTGTAATTCTGCAAATGATGCAATCATTGCATAATAAACATGACACTGTATCACAAAATTTTAAATTTTAAAATTTTTAGAAACTTCAGAAACCAATAGTTCTTCTAATTGTGGTAGACAGTTTACAGGTGTATGGAGACAATTTATTCAAGGTGAAGAAAATGGACATGGCATATATGAAGGTGAATGTATACATCATCATAAAAATGTTCCATTTGCAAAAATCTCAAGTCTTACATTCTCATTTAACAAATGAATGCAATAAATGTGAAGAGGATATTAAACCAATATATATGTAATACTGAAATTTTTTGAATTACACAAAATTACACATATTACAAAATTAGAGAAATTTATAGTATTTTTCAGACATTTGCAGAATTACAGAATTACATATACATTTACATAGAATTACAGAATTACAGATAAATTTGCATACTGTGAGATTGGAATCCACATCTCACACAAATATCTAGATTTATTTAGTTTATACAGCTGTGGCCAAGTGCTCCTTGATGGTTTTAATTCTCAATTGCAATTGCTTTTCTGATGTGTATTATATAATAGTGCTTGGTCTATTAATCTATGTGGGCAATTTTTACTTCTCTGTCCAGTAACATTTTCTCAGCAGTTCTTTGTTATCTGCCTGAGCTAGTATGTTTCCAAGATATTTACCTTCCTAAATATTCACCTTGGTTCTTTAGGCTTTCCTCTTTTTATGTTTAGGTCCCAGTTGGTTGGGCATGTCTGTTGTGTTTTTTAGGTTCAGTGTCTGAACTGACCGCACCTAGCTAGGGTTTGCTCCTCTTAGGCATTGGCCTAAGCTAAATAAAAATAAAGAAAATAAAATTAAAAGAAATATATACAACTATACTTATCAAAGGCGTCCTCCTGACAAGATAGTAATTAATTAATTAGTTGGATGAGTTTAGCAAGCAAATTAGTCCTCCATTGACAAGAGTTTTAGTTAAAAAATATTTTTATGTCTATATTTTATTAAGATATTATGAAGTTAAGAAAACTACAACATTATTTATTGCGCACAGGAAATTTGTACTGATTTTCCACAGACCTCTTACAAACTAAAAACATTACTAACCATTTCTAAATATTTTTATATTTTTGATTAATATACATTCTGAAAATTTTCTGAAAAAAAAATTTTCACATATTAAAATCTTCTTTAAGGTTTTGTATAAACAGAGAAACTTTTGTATTTTTTTAAAAAAAGATTTTCTGGCAAATCGTTATATGGAAGATTTTAATTATTGATTTCAGCTCTGAGTAAGGTTGTGGGTGAAACTTTCCCATAAATCAATCAACAGAGTTTTGACAAGTTATATATTAATTGTTTATTAGAGTTTCAACAGAGTTTCACATTTGGGGGTTTTGTCAATCGTCAGAGTTTTGACAAGGTATGCATACTAATTGTTCATTAGAGTTTGACAGTCACTAAGAGGTTTCAGCAAGCAACCTTAGCCCTGAGGTTCATAGCATATCAGCCGATTTGTTTTTTTTCAAACCTTATATCTTATTGTGTCTCGACGTTAAACACATTAAACATGATGTGTAAACTGATCGATAGAATGATAATTAACCCCAAATAATTTATTTGCTCCACTAAAAAAACCATTTTACTATCCGATAGCCCGTCAAACTAATGGCCCACCTCAAAACCAAATGGATTTTTGCTAGTACAGTAGTATAACGTTATGATCATACCGTATTGGATTTTGGGGTTCAAACAAAATCAGCGCATATGGACATAAATAACAGCTAATAATTTTGGGGGGTTATGAGGCTTCAACATCTACTTTGTCTCAAATCGGAATGGCTGCTGATTCTATTTCTCAACCCTATAAAAAACCCGTTTAAAAGGCACATACAATATAAAACAGTGTGAAACATACGGAATCTATTACTAAGGATGTTAGCCGAAATTGTTTTTGAAAAAATCAATTTCGGCAAGCAATTTCAGATTCACAATATTTTTCATATTAAAGACCATAAAAAGACAACCTAGCATTTCGGCTATTATGTTAATGAGTCCAAATAATTTTGGATATAATTTTGGCAACTAATAAAGTTAATTTCAGAAACTATTTTGGCATTTCGGATTCGGCGATGATCATTTATTAAGAGAGGAAATTTCGGCTAACATCTATATATAGTCCTGAACAATTATCACATGTCACATATAGATCTTTTTCATCCATCATGATGAATTTTTTGAAGAAAATCAAAGTCATATTCAAAGTTGTATTAACTCCTTTTGATATTCCCTCTGGTAATTAATCTTCTCTTGTTGTATAATCTAGCTGAGTACATATACCAAAGATATTTATTTTAAATCAACTTGGTCAAGATGCAACACTTTGAGCCAAATTATAACAGTTGTGAGTTAATGTTGAACCATTTTTACACTTTTCTTTAATATTATTATAATGCAGTTTTTCATAATCTGTAGCTGTAAAATGTTTATCAAATTTGAATTGCATGTCAATTTTTTCATCCTTATCATTTAAAATGATTTTTAACTTAATGTGTGGTTTTAATTGAGTCCAGAGTTTGTGAAAAGTTTTATATTTTATATTTAGTATAGATGTGTCAACACGAAGCATTTGTCACACTTATGAACTATAACTATTTTGAGTTCCTGGATAAATATGGGTCTGAATTATCACAAAGTCTCATTTGGGCAATCCATGTAAATCAACATAGTTTGGTATAAAATTTTTCACACTTTCTACTACTTCAAAATCAACAAATGCTCATGACTTAAGTTTAAGAATATTTTTTATATTACCATGTTGACAATCATCTAAACCATTTGTTTTTAAATGTCTCTTAGTTCATCTATTTTAATATCACATAGTTTTAAAGATACAGGTTGGCAAATGGGTATTGTTTCATTATATTTATATTTGTAATTAATAATTGAATTTTCATTGTGTTTTGATAGAAAGATCTTTTTCATTTTATCTAAACTTTTAATCTTTTAAAGCCTATTTTTTTCAAGCAATTTTGTTGTTTTATGACAATTTACATCTTGAACTTTGGAAAAATCATTGATTATGCTAATTACTAAATCATTTTGTTCATTAAATTGTATTCTGGTATTAAATTAATTAAAGACATGTTTTTAAATAGTATTTTAAGATATAATATTGATTTTAATAATTATTTTATTTGATTTATTATTGCAAAAAAATTTATTTATAATTTTTATTAAGTAAAATTTTTCATCATCTTGTTTGGTGGAACCTCTAAAACCTTTTAAAGATGGCCCAAAAAATTTGATGCCTTTAGGTGATTGCTAGAAATATTTTTTCAATGACAGTGTTTGGGTGATTAAAAAAGACAATTTCCATTAACATTCAAGGATCATCAGTCTTGAAATATAATTAAGGAAATTTAGGAAAGGATGAGCGGGAGTTTAGGAAGGGGAAAGTGGGTTCAGATTTTTAAGTATTACATGGGGTGGTGAGTTGTGTACCAAAGGTTCCTATTGCAAGGTTAATCCTTATTATTATGTCAACTCCTCAAATGAGGAGGTATTACCCTTTATGTAAAAATATAGTTTCTATCATCCTGAAAATCATTGTATTGTTGTGGAAAACTTTTTTCTTTGAATTTAATATACATTCACTTTATTTATTCGATTTTTTTTTATTCAAAATTATTGTAAATTCTTACTACATCTTCAACTTCATTCAGTCCATCCTCCAATTTATTAATTACTTCCATCAATTCTTCATTAACACTAACTTTTGTCTTTGGAATATATCCACTATTCCTAATACTTATTACTTCATAATCATATTTCTCTTTTATTTCTTTAGTAATTTTGTTGACATTCAAAGGTTCACATGTTATCTTTTAAAAATCAGATATATGTATTAATTCTATGTATTAATTATTTTTATTATACATTTATTTATTTTACCTCTAATGTATCTTCATTCACTTCTTTTATATCTTCAATTCCTTCAATCTCTATAACATTATCCATCATTTTATCAATTGTGTCTTTTTCTTTATTGTTGCCTGAATGAAATTGAATTGACCCTTCAATAAAAATATAATAATATTAATTGTTATTACTATTATTGTGCAATTATTATTATCAGTTTATTATTAATAGTCTTATACTATCATTCATTAACCTTTTTTATCAAACATCCATGAAACACTTGACATTGATCCTCTATATTAAAATAGAGAAAAAATTTTTTTTTGAATAATGATAATTCATCTTTATTTATTAAATAAAATTTCACCTCGTACCCAGCTTTATTGAAATGACTTTTAATCTCTTTAGATGTTCTATTCTTATTATCCGTCAATGCCTCTCTATAATTTTTATTAAATATATATATTTTTAATTATAATCATTGATTTAAAAAAATTGTTTTTTTTAAATTGTCAATGATTATTATTACATTATATATGCTACTCCTCCAGGTCCGTATGCTTCATATTTTAAACTTTCAATATTATTTTGATCTTTTCCTTGTCCTAATCCCTTTGTATAATTTATTGATAATAGTAATATGTCAAAAAACAATTACGTGGAAAACCTAAGTAATAAGTTATAGATATGAACATAAATTATAGACCCTTTTAATTGCATTTTCCATTGTATCTTTGGGTAAACCGACTTTCTTTGCTTGTGCAAGAGCTGCTGCTAATCTTACATTAAGACTCGGATCTGAAGTACCTCCCTCTTTTTTTTTATTAATAATTACAATATTGTTGTTGTTATTATTAGCAACAACATAATTATTAACAATTATGATATGATCAGTTAATTACCTTTTACTGAAAGTTGAATCTCTTTTGATATTCTAGCAAATAACATACTACGTTCTCCATCTTTTGCAACTTTTATATGCTTAACTTTACTCCATTTATTATGCCCTGCAAATCTTTTTTGATTATAATTTAAAAATATATGTTTTAATTGAATATTGCTCCTACTATTTCTATTAATACTATTACAATATGGTTTTTTATTAAAAAATAAAAATAATAAAGAGCGACAATTATTCATTTTTTTGAAAAAATTTGACATATAGATATATGATCAACCAAGTGCAGTCAGTAACTTGCGTGTTTAAATATTTGTTTATTAAAAAATCTCGCAGAGATAATCAACATAATAATAGTAATGGTGATGTTGTGCGTGAAAATGAAATTATGTATAATCGACAAAAACCTGTTCAATTGACACATCCAAGTTCACGAGAAAAAATTTTTTTTCAAGATTTTTTTTTATTTGGCATAATAAAAATATTATTTGTTTATTTTTTGTGTACTAAAAATATAGAATATGGGGTTTTATTACAAAAAAACCTTTAAACAATAAGTTTCTGTCTTATGCTAGCTAGAATAAATACACAGCTAGCGGATGCCTAATAAAAGTCTCGATTTATATAAGCTCTCTCAAATTATCCGATAAATCGAGACTCGCTGTGTATTATAACCTTTGGAAAGGAAATTTATCTCTGATCACTCATAGTTTTCCTACATATGATTGGCGAAATATACATTCAATCAAAAACCTCCTAAATTTGTACAAATTTAAAAGTATAGAAATCATTTTCTTTCTACCTTTTAAAAATATCCTTATTAGTTGATAGAATGGGTCTTTAGTTTTAATGTAATAATGAGATTTTCTCAAAAAAATAATTGTTGTATTTTACTATTACTATATTAATATATTAGGAATTTTGCCGCTAGGATCGCTGCTAAATTTAGACTAGTTCTAGATGATCATTTTTAAATTTGGCTGTAGGATTATTGCATAGATGGAGATTTTTTTTTTATATTCAAATTTTTTAACAATGATTATTCATTGATTATTCACTGAATATTCAGTGAATATTCATTGTTAACAAAAAATTTTAAATTTATTTAATCATCTACATTCTATCAAACTTATCAACAATCTTTTCAAATAAAAATGGATCAAATTTTGTTCTTCTTGAGGTCATCATATAAATGTAATATAATTAGATGTAGATTCATCACCACATACTACAACATTACAAGGAACAATAATATCAAAAAATTCAGAGACATTAACTTGGCAAATAGCTCCTTTAGATTTTTTACAATTTCAGTTTTTTCCATCAAATTCCATATCCGACTTGACTTCTTAGAACCACCTTTACCTTTCTTTTCTTCAAAATATGAGCAGCAAAAAATTCCTCCCTTCTCATTATGTATTATTACTTTCTCTTATTATAGTGACTGAAGGCTCTTCTCCATTTTAAATTTAATTAATTAGATGAATTAAATGAATTAAATAAGAAAATTTCATTTCAACTCAGTTATTCAGTGAATTTTTAATTTATTATATTCCATCAATCAATCAATGAAGAAATCAAATATCCGATTAACCAAATACTCACTGAATATTCACTAAATATTATTCATTGGGTGCAACCTCTACACAGAGAAAATAATTGTTGGATGTGAAATATCCTTTTGCGCAATGATGCAATTTTCATAAAATAGACTATTTCGTGGATAAATGGTGTGTTGATTGAGTAGTCTAATAAATTACTACAAAGACATATAGATCAAAAAATTGCAATAGTATTATTAAAATTTCTTTTTTTTTTAAAAAAATAAAAATGTCTAGAGAAAAAAGAACAAAAGAAAAAGACGAAAAAGAAATTGTTGTTGGGTAAGTGTTTATCATAAGAATGGTGGTGGTGGTTATTGCCACTCGTCGTCATTCTAATTATAATAATAAAGTTAAAATTCAACAATTCTAGAGATCAAGAAGAAGGAGAATTAGAATCGAATGTAGAAGAACATAGGGAGAGTTACCATCTTAGACCAAGAAAATCAATCTTTTATGGCAGCAGTAGTGAAGATGATGACGATTATGTGCTGCAGGTAAATGAAGTAAATCGCACTATTTTAATTGAATAATGTTCATTAATTTATTCTTAGCAATCTCATAATGAATAAAAACACAGGGATCATCTACTTCACGTACAATTACATCGAGTAATGAATTAGATCTTGCAATAGCAAGAAAAAGAATTTTGGGAGTAAATATGAATATAATTTATATAATTTATTGTCTTTTTATTTTTAAAGAAAATTAACCTATTTTAAATAAGCTTAAGGAGTACGACGAACATGTCCATGAACTAGTTTATGAGATAAGCGATGCAATGTTGAACGTAGAATTAAGTGAAGACCACTATATAGCAAGTGGAATTCTTTTCTACAAAGACCTCATGAACAACAATAAGGGATTATATGAAATTTTGAAAACAAAAAAACTTTCTAAATTACTTAAACCTCCTAAACTTGAAATAGAAAAATTAGATTCCGTACAAGAAAATTTCGTTATTGCATTAATGAATAATATAGACACACAAATACCAATGGCAAAAAATTTAAAATATTATTATGAACTTATATCATTCCTTCTTTCTATGTATGTTACCATTTACTGTAAATCTAACAAATGAATGATAGACTTTCAATTAACATGTATATTAACTATGTCTTTAGACATAATATTTGGAATTCAATTAACTATCAAGAAAAAATGAAGGTTAGCGAAAAAACCTGGAGAAACGATATGATTTCTTCAACAATAAGGTTTTTATCAATTAATAGTGGTAAAAATGTTGTCAAATTAAGGTATGTAATAAAAAAAATATGAAAATGAATGAATCGCCTAAAATAACAAATATAAAATATTTTTTTTTAGTGACGGTTCTGCATCCGAATCGACGAAAGATCGTAACAACCAATCTGGTGGTCCTTTGAGATTTCCAGATTATATGTGGCTTTTTTATAATAAAGAAAAGCAATATAGTTATGAATTTTTATTTACAGAAGTGTCATATGGACCCCATGCAGATGGTGCTTATCTGTCACAACATATTAAAGAAGATAGATCTCGACTTGCCAAAATGGCAAAAGAGGGCTGGAACAGTATTTTAAATTTTATAAAAGAATACGGGGATGAAGATTGTATAAAAATACTAAATGAATTGGAAATAATCACTATCCATGTGTATAGTAAGTATATTTATTTTTATATTATTTTTTATATAATAACAACAAATAATTAAATTTTTTATATAATAATAATTAAAATAATTAAATTTTTTAATAATTTAGGAAAAAAACTTGTTGTTTATAGCACAAATAGAGCCTATAAACCTTTCTTCAGTATGATCAAAATTCTTTCTATCAGATTGCCGGTTAGCAAAGGAGACATTAACGGAGTGATCTCTCTGGTAGAAGCATTAATAAAATTGAACCAGATCATCATAACAAATATTGAAAAAATAACAAAAATCGACAATATAATAAACCAAAGGAATCCTGATATTCCACATACACCAGTAGAGAGCTCACCATTGGACATCTTATTGAATATGACTTTTCCTACATTAAAAACCCCTAGTCTTCCTATATAATGGCAAAAAAATTTTCGATAATAAATAATTAGAAAATATGGATGGACGATTTGCACAAACAATTAAACATTAATATTATAAATATATGTTAGGAGGTAAAAATGGGTTGACTTTGTTTTTTAATGTTTGTTTATTCCTTGATTTAATGTTCCTTCTTGAAAATCCATTAATCATCTAAATTTAATCCATCATCAAACCCGTTATATTATCAATATTTGTTCCGCAATACATTTATTTTTATCATCTCCAATCTCCTTAACATAAAATAATAATTTTTTTAGAAATCACAAGATTGATGATTTTGATGATAGATATTAGTTTCTACATTTCAAGCTTAAAATTTTTCAAAAGGTTCATTTATTACCTGTTTAATTAAATGGTAAATCTTTCTTTTCATTAATTAATTGATTTATCATTAAATATTTCATCATCAAATATTTCGTCATCTTTAATCTTTTTTTCATTAATTGTTTTGCCATTTTTAATATTATATCCATTAAATATTTCATCGTCTTTAAATTCATATATTCACATTCATAAATTATTTCATTATTTTTAAATATGTCTACTAATATCATTCATTGCTACTTTTTTCATTTTTTCATTTACAATCTTCTCTAGATTCACTTTTTTGTTTTTTTCTAGACTCTCTAGATTCATCTTTTACTACTGCTTTTTTTTCTTTTTATTGACATCTTTAGATTCTCTATATTCATCATATTCATTTACTAGAACCTTTGTTTTTCTTTTTTGAATATATATGTTGCTTCTTCAAAATCCATCAAATCTTTTTTTAATTTTATGTGAACTTCCTATTATTATTATACATTAGCATTATTAATCATTATTATTTATATTACATTTTTGCAATTGCCCAAATTTCAATTTTTCCATAATAAATCTATTAAAATATAAGTTCGTTTGACAATTCTACAATTCTATACAGTTCACTTTCTTTATAATGGGCCATTTGGCTTATGAAAAAATGCCCATTGTAGAGAGAATACGTTATAGACAATAATGATTTATATATGGGACATATAAATTGGGCTTAAATTCTCAGCCGCAAGATCCATTTCAGTGAGAGTGGACTTTAATATTTTTCTGAATTATATATTTTGAGAATTTGATTTTTTATATGATTCCAACACCTTCTCCCAAAAGACAAAACTTACCCAAAGAATAAGAAATCAATTTTTTATATGAACAAGTATAACGTTAAAATTATTGTTGATTTTTTTTCATCATTATAAATTTCTTTTAACAAATTAATAAAATAAATGATTTAGAAATTAGAAGATTAATAACCATTATCATTATCATACTATATAATAGGCTGTTTATTCATTTCTTCAGACTCTCCAAAATTAAAATTTTCTTCAACATGTTGAGATCGCTTTTAATATAATCGTTACCATCATCATTATATTTTTCATCTTTATTACCTAAAATAATTTTATAATATAAAATATGTGTATATATTATTCCAATGAATTTCACTTTTAGAAGAACAAGAAGTTGAAATATTTGAACTTCTTCATTGTTTAATATCATTATTAAATCATACATACTATTTAAATATTGTTGGATGAGGAATGGATGATAGAAACAAAATCTTACATTAATATATAAAGATAATTTTTTTATATGCTGTAGTTGAACTTTTCTGATTTATAATCAATTTTAACCTTGAATTTAATAGGAATATCGGAATTGAATAGTGTTTAAATATAAAAGAGTACATCCTTACATTTATTATATATTGTTTAAGATCTTTAAGGCAACCATAAAAAAAATTTTCATGCTTTGAATTTCTAGTTTATAAATTGCCAACTTTGCTTAAACATCCAAGTGCTAAAGCTCAAATATTAAGCTCTTTATTATGTCACCTAAAGTTGAATAATAAATAATCTATAGATTTTTTTCAAAAACACGTTGAATATAGCTATTATTATTTTTGTTGCTAATTTTCCATGAATGGGCATAAATTTTTGTATTGTTGTTTCGTTATTTTCTCTTAGTAAAAAATGAACATTTGGTCGATACCATTTTGAACTCTTTTGATCGTTGGATGATCACACCTATCAATATTTTTTTAGAGCTTTCTTTTTTTTGGATCCAAATTTTGTTTAATTACCCGTCTTCTTTGCCCCATGTCCTACTGGTTTCTCCGGTTTTATTGAAAAGAACTGTAAAGTTTGTAGTTTATATAGTTGATGACTGATAGGTTTCTATAATTCTGAGAACGTTCCTTTTTTTAGTGATTTTTCATTATCAAAATTATTTCTTCATATTATTATTATTATCAATTTACTTGTAATTATAAAGATCCAATAAAGCTGAATAATTTGTTAAAGTTAAAATTGATTACAACATATTTCATTCCAGAAAAACAAATGATAATTCATCATTCATCATTCTAGAACACTTTTTAATTATTATTACACTAAAATACCAATCAAACTAATATCCACCAACCTTCCGAGGAAACTGAAACATGCACGAGGACCTAATGTGCGAATCTATTAAAGCTACGATAAAAAATTCTTGTCATCATTCTATTAATTCTAGTAGTAAATCTCTATTGTAAATAAGCCTGTAAATTTGCTACAGGTTAATTAAAGTCAAAAATAAAAGGATAGTTTAGTTAGCTAGCTGGGTAATAATTTAATCCATATAATGGTCCAAATAGGAAGAAGGAGAGTAATAATACCGTTTTGTTTCAACAACAACAACAACAACAACTTCCACCTTCACCTCCGCAACGGCAACCTCGCCAAGTCCCCATCCGCCGACAACTAAGTACTACAAACGAATCCAATTACTGCAACGACAATGGTTATATAATCTTATTCTCTTCAATAAATAATAATCATTCAATTGGTGAATGTCAAGTCAACTATAAGATAATAATTAGAATTATCTAAAAAAAAAGTGCTATACATAACGTTCTCCCCCCAATGATGCGGGGAGCTAATTCTTTGAGAGCCTTGCCCCCTGCAAAATTTTCGGGAACCATATATTTTCCATATTAAATTCAAAGGTGCTTTAAAAAAATAGATTAATTATCATCATCTCATTTTTTTATAATTGGTGTATTATTGTTACATGCTTATATGATCTAACTATCTAATAAATCTTTATTTACATTATTATAACAATCAAATTACGAATACCACTTTGGCACTACTTTTCGAATAATAAATTTTTTGTTTCTGGCACTTGGTGCGCATCATGCATTACATTTTTTTTAAAAAAAATGTAAAAAAATAAATATCTAAATACAATTTTCAATATTATTATCACTATCACTGTCTTCTTCTTTACTATTTCTATTCCAATTATTTCATCATCATCATCACTTTTATCATTTTCGCTTCCCACATTTCCATCACCATCAATTGTAATATCCATATCATCATTGTTGGTATTTTTTGGACATTTAATTTGTAATTAGAATAAATATACACTAATTTAAAACACATTCAGGTGTCAATAATTTATTATCATTTATAAAGAAAAAGTAAACCAATTCCTTTTAGAAGCAAAGCTGATGAAATTATCAATTCTACTCAGTTTAACAAATGAGGCCAAAATTTTGATTTTGTTATTTCTTAAAAATACTATCAATAATATAATTAATAATAATTTGGTAAAAAATTAAAATTCTCTTTTTTGAATAGAATTGTGTATGGACATTGCATGATTTGAAAAAGAAATCGTGTGTATTGTGCGTCAATATTAATATTAATTAAAATTTTGAGTTTGGATACAAAATTCTGATTGGCTAATTTGAAATTCACGCGCGTGAATTTCAAATTGACACAGATTCCAAATTCACAATGCGCGTTACATTTTTTTCCATGCGCATGTCACTTCTCTAGGTGTTGTACAGATATTTTTTGACGCGAACTTTTTTTTTTGGAAAAAAATTTATTTTTCAAAGATGGCAAAACGTGAGTCTCTAAAGAAGACGTGTTAATGACAGAGGTACTTTTTTTTTAAATTTACATTGTCTTTTTTGGTTATTGGGTTATTATAAGATTCTTATCAAGATTGTGTATTTTGCTTTTTGTAATCAATATTAATAATAACATTAATATTAAATAATAATGAATAATTGCAAGAATGTCAGGGCAGCACACTGTTGAAAAAGGGACATTTCAATATATGAAGTTTGATTATTGGAAATTGGCAGATGTTGAAGCGCGCACACCACCTTGAACACTTTACAGTCATTCTCACATATTTCCTCATGACAAAGGCTAATCGGACTAGTGTCCCCCAATGATATGATGATGCAATCGAATACCAGGAAGGGGGGGACAGGTCCTGGAGTTTACCAAGATTGCATCAATTGTCAAGGACATCTTCCCAAACCAGAGATGGCTGTGGAATGCTGGAGATATAAAGCAAAGCATCACACAAGTACCAACTCTCATCAATGATCAATGCCCATTTGATAAACAGCCAAGCCTGGCCTGAAAGGAAGATAAGAGAAGTTTTGTCCAAAGCCTTCCAACATGTGTGCAGCTTAACCCGTGGAAAAATTCCATGGTTATGGGGCATGTGAAAGCATGGTTATTGCATGTTTGTGATAGGAAATTTTTATTAAGTCTGACACCTGTAATCAATATCAGACTTATTCACTTGAACACTTTACAGTCATTCTCACATATTCCTCATGACAAAGGCTAATCGGACTAGTGTCCCCCAATGATATGATGATGCAATCGAATACCAGGAAGGGGGGGACAGGTCCTGGAGTTTACCAAGATTGCATCAATTGTCAAGGACATCTTCCCAAACCAGAGATGGCTGTGGAATGCTGGAGATATAAAGCAAAGCATCACACAAGTACCAACTCTCATCAATGATCAATGCCCATTTGATAAACAGCCAAGCCTGGCCTGAAAGGAAGATAAGAGAAGTTTTGTCCAAAGCCTTCCAACATGTGTGCAGCTTAACCCGTGGAAAAATTCCATGGTTATGGGGCATGTGAAAGCATGGTTATTGCATGTTTGTGATAGGAAATTTTTATTAAGTCTGACACCTGTAATCAACATCAGACTTATTATTCATTTTAAAGAACTAAGTATACCAGCTGCAACTTTTGATAATGGTTGCTACCTTTGCGTCATATAAAAATGATTGCAACTGCCTTTACAACCATTTTGTTTCCTTTTTTGAAACACTATAAAGAACTATACAATGGGAAGGAAAATATTTTTTTTGATCCTCCCCATTTGTTTCATTTATGCATGGCCTTGGCATTATTACTACTTGGGTGATGCAATTGTTTGTTATGTCAATGATGATATCAAACATACTGAATAATAATCATGATCATCATGAATATTTGATGTATGGAGGCATTCACATACAAGGAAATGATTAAATAGATTAAATAGCTAAATCATGTTTGTTTTATTAAAGATATATATATAATTAATTATATTTAAAATATACAATAATTTAAAATTCTTTTGTGCTAATTTAGGGCTCCATCTTTCTTGCTTATATATAATCTATTGGTTCTTTTTTTACTGGTCAAATGATGCCAAATTGGGTAATAGGGTATCAATCAGATTCAGAATCTATAACTCAAATGAGCATTTGGCTAAAATTAAAATTCTCTTTTTAAAATTTTGGGGTGGGTGTTTGGATACAAAATTCTGATTGGCTAATTTGAATTTCACGCGCGTGAATTTCAAATTGACACAGATTCCAAATAGATATTTTTTGACGTGAATTGTTTTTTTTTTGGAAAAAATTTATTTTTCAAAGATGGCAAAACGTGAGTCTCTAAAGAAGACGTGTTAATGACAGAGGTACTTTTTTTTTAAATTTACATTGTCTTTTTGGTTATTGGGTTATTATAAGATTCTTATCAAGATTGTGTATTTTGCTTTTTTTAATCAATATTAATAATAACATTAATATTAAATAATAATGAATGATTACAAGAATGTCAGGGCAGCACACTGTTGAAAAAGGGACATTTCAATATATGAAGTTTGATTATTGGAAATTGGCAGATGTTGAAGCGCGCACACCACCTTGAACACTTTACAGTCATTCTCACATATTTCCTCATGACAAAGGCTAATCGGACTAGTGTCCCCCAATGATATGATGATGCAATCGAATACCAGGAAGGGGGGGACAGGTCCTGGAGTTTACCAAGATTGCATCAATTGTCAAGGACATCTTCCCAAACCAGAGATGGCTGTGGAATGCTGGAGATATAAAGCAAAGCATCACACAAGTACCAACTCTCATCAATGATCAATGCCCATTTGATAAACAGCCAAGCCTGGCCTGAAAGGAAGATAAGAGAAGTTTTGTCCAAAGCCTTCCAACATGTGTGCAGCTTAACCCGTGGAAAAATTCCATGGTTATGGGGCATGTGAAAGCATGGTTATTGCATGTTTGTGATAGGAAATTTTTATTAAGTCTGACACCTGTAATCAATATCAGACTTATTCACTTGAACACTTTACAGTCATTCTCACATATTTCCTCATGACAAAGGCTAATCGGACTAGTGTCCCCCAATGATATGATGATGCAATCGAATACCAGGAAGGGGGGGACAGGTCCTGGAGTTTACCAAGATTGCATCAATTGTCAAGGACATCTTTTCAGACCAGAGATGGCTGTGGAATGCTGGTGATATAAAGCAAAGCATCACACAAGTACCAACTCTCATCAATGATCAATGCCCATTTGATAAACAGCCAAGCCTGGCCTGAAAGGAAGATAAGAGAAGTTTTGTCCAAAGCCTTCCAACATGTGTGCAGCTTAACCCGTGGAAAAATTCCATGGTTATGGGGCATGTGAAAGCATGGTTATTGCATGTTTGTGATAGGAAATTTTTATTAAGTCTGACACCTGTAATCAACATCAGACTTATTATTCATTTTAAAGAACTAAGTATACCAGCTGCAACTTTTGATAATGGTTGCTACCTTTGCGTCATATAAAAATGATTGCAACTGCCTTTACAACCATTTTGTTTCCTTTTTTGAAACACTATAAAGAACTATACAATGGGAAGGAAAATATTTTTTTTGATCCTCCCCATTTGTTTCATTTATGCATGGCCTTGGCATTATTACTACTTGGGTGATGCAATTGTTTGTTATGTCAATGATGATATCAAACATACTGAATAATAATCATGATCATCATGAATATTTGATGTATGGAGGCATTCACATACAAGGAAATGATTAAATAGCTAAATCATGTTTGTTTTATTAAAGATATATATATAATTAATTATATTTAAAATATACAATAATTTAAAATTCTTTTGTGCTAATTTAGGGCTCCATCTTTCTTGCTTATATATAATCTATTGGTTCTTTTTTTACTGGTCAAATGATGCCAAATTGGGTAATAGGGTATCAATCAGATTCAGAATCTATATCTGAAAAATATTCTTTAAAAAAATAATAATTAGGGTATTGGCATACTGATAAGTTAATAATATTCTTAGTATTCTATCATATAGTCTAAAGACTAGTGCCGTAATCCAAAAAAGGAAAAAGTATGGTTGCAAAAGTGGTCGCAAAGGTAATTGCAACCACTTTTTATATACCATAAATACAATTACTACCATCATCATTGGAATAACAAACAATTGCATCACTAGTAATGATACCAAGGCCATGCATAAATGAGACTCTTAACAATGCATGTTTACCCAGATCTCTGGGATTCACAGAATAAATTATTTTTTCTGATTATCAATTATGGTTTCTTATGAATAATAAATCTGATGTTGATCACAAGTGTCAGATTTAATAAAACTTTCCTATTACAAACATGTGGTTATGTGCTCTTAACACGCCTCATAACTGTGGATTTTTTTCCATGGGTGAGGTCCCCCACATGTTGGAAGGGTTTGGACAAAACTTTCCCTAATCCTCCTCTGGCTGTCACCACATGAGCATTGATTGCTGATGAAGATCAGCATTTGTGAGTTATACCCTCTCTAGAATAAAATTGGTGTCTGTAACTAGTTTGAAAATTCTGCAACTTGGGAAGTTGCTGTTTTGGATTTCCCTGAATTCAAAGTTTTGAGTCCTGGGTTGCTGTCTTTTTGGTGACACCAACAACCCTACCCTCATTTAAATAACAAATTCAGTTGGTCAAATAAAAATTTAGAGAAGCAGAAAATATGGGAATGATTAATTTATGCATAACATACCAAACAAAACCTGAACCATTTTATTTCACAGCTTTCTCCTTGATGCCAATGATCATGGTGACTATCACAATAGGAGTGGGCAGTGTCAAACTGCCATCATTATACTGTCAAGATACATACTCTCATTGAGCTACACTCCTTTAACCTAGGGTGGGTTATATGGGAAAAAGCTCACATTTAAATAACAAATTCAGTTGGTCAAATAAAAATTAAAGAAACAGAAAATTTATGGGAATGATTAATTTATACAAAACATACCAAACAAAATTCGAACCATTTTATTTTACTAACATCAGAGCCCAAATGCATTTCAGGGCCACCAATCCTGCTCTAAATTGCAACCTCCTGTGCTTGAAACGAGCTGCAGATTCTCTTAATATCCCTCCAGAGTTTGTGACTTGGTCACAGAGCCATCCTTACCCTAGAGGTAGGATCGTTGGAGGCAATTTTTTGGCTAACATGCCAGCAGCCTTCTCTAGTCTGGATGCTGTGAGGGAAGGTTAGTGAAAAGCGTCATTGAAAATTGATGCAGTCTCAGTAAACTCCAGGGCCATGTGCCAACCCCCTGGAATTCTGTTGCATCATTGTATCATCGGACGTTGCAGGTCAGATTAACCTTTTGCACATGAGGAATGTGTAAGAATGACTGTAAGTGTTCAAGGTAGCGTGCATGCTTCAACACTTGTCAAATTTCTGATAATCAAACATCACATATCGAAATGTTTCTTCTAAAAGTCAGGTGTGCTGCCTTGACATCTTGTAATTATTTATATATTTAATATTAATAATATTGATATTGATTATGAAAAGCCAAATACACAGTGTATTTCGATTTAGCAGATATGTTCGTTCCAAAAAAATTATCTGCTAAATCAAGATATCTGCAAAACCAAGATATTTATGAAACGATCACGTGATACATTGTACAATAATATTAATACTAATAGTCGCGGGACATTGCAGATCAAGTGTCATTCAATATAAACGTTACACGAAAAAATTTATTGTCGTCCACTTCAAA
>CAUDNR010000114.1:110875-124622 GCA_958430865.1 Entrophospora sp. SA101 | reverse complement strand
CATTCGATTATAAAATTTTACTATGATGCAGATCATCCAAATTTTACAAACCCTAATAGATCTGCGGGAAATGTCCTGCGACTGTTATATAACTTTCAATACCCGTTGGATCATTGGATCATAGCTGAAATATAGAAATATATTTGTTCAGAGAAAAAAACCAAACCCCTGCCATGCAAAATTCCTTGATTTTTAGTAAAATCATACTTTGAACAGATTAACAGATTATGAAAGAGCGACTCGAATAGTATTTATTTCAATGGTTATAATTAGAAGTTTTTTAATTGCTGAACCGTGAATGAATCGGAGAGACCCTCAAATCTGTGTTTACTACATATAAATTCTTTATTCATCACACAAACTATCTTAATTTTTAGATAAATTATTTTTTGAGATTAATTTTATTCATCTTGTGGCACAAAAATAATACAATTGGCAATTTTTGTGCACATTTATTGTTAAAAACTCTGATTCATTTACGTACCACTAATTAAATAATTTGTTTTTCCAATATGTTAGTCGTCCAACATCCAAATTAGTAAAATCCCTGACTGTTTCAAAACTAGAGATATTAATCGGTCCTTAACCATCCGGTCTTGGTAGTCCTATCATGGGACCGGATCAGACTTAAGTTCTGGGACCTAAAGTCCTGAAAAAATCCTTAAACATAAAATGTTTGGAATATTGCGAGGTAGCTTTTTGGTCAACCTCAATTATTTTACATTGCATGGCCGAGTTTGAGTTAACATTTTAGCTGCACTTGTCAATTAGTTTATTTTACGAACTTAACCTGTCTACTGCCTCTTTCTTATACTTAAAAGGTTACAAATAACAAAGAATTATAATAAAAGCGACAAAGGCTCCTATAGATTTATTTTAATTTTTACTTTTCTTTAGTCAATTAAAGTCAGACGTGCGTTTACAACAACTATTTTAACATAATACAATATGTGATGGCGATAACTGTTATCTCTTTGTATAGATGGCCAATCAATAAGATACTTTTGCCAATTGTTATTAACACCTTACATTTACATTTAAACAATTAAACCCGTTTACATAAAAATGTTATGCTTAACAAAAACCAAAACCAAAACTTTACTTTATACCAAAGCAAATACTCGAAACCTCAGAGTTCTATATCACTGTGATAACCAAACGGACAATTAAACCATACTGTTTAATTTCTGACCACCAAAATGTTCTATTGTATGTATTTTCTACGTATTATTTATTATTGACAAAAAAGTTTATCGTTACACAAGGACCTTTAGGACTTCAACAATTATGCAAGGTAGATAAACAAAACTGGATTCATTTGAAAACCAAAAAATCCTATTGTTGTTTTTTTCCAAAAAAAATATTTTTGTCTGTTTCCTGAGGAATTCTTTAACCATAAGTTTCTTCAATTCGTCAACATTCCTTGTCATCCCTTTTTTAACGTTATTTTTTATATATTTTCAATGTTAGGGCTGTTGAATTTCCAGTCTATTATACGAATTCTTTTTTCAGTAACGAAAGTTTTTGCGCCGCGTAATTTGTTTCAAACGACATGCAATAAGCGTTTATTATCATGCAAAGCGAAAATTTTTTTTTTTTGAAACACAACATAGTGTATATCAAAATAAACGTTCACGAAGAACAATACTTAATTATTAAAACAGCTCCGTGAATATTAATATTGAATATACCACAATTACACTATCGATTGATTGATGTTGGAGGAATGACGTTCAGGTTTGGTAATTCGACTAAAATAAAATTTTTTTTTTGAGAAAAAATAATAATACTAATTCATCAGCTATTTCCGCAATCAATAGTGCCACAATTTCTTTTACCGCACAAAAATGGTTTCATTGCTATTTTGAATTGATCTCTGAGGAGCTAATAAAATTACTATGTTACACTCCTATTAAAAGGATTACTTAATTTGTTTAATTTGTATATACATAATTGAATAACATACTTTTATCTATCTTGTGCAACTGGTAATTTCGTGTACCCAAAAAATATTCACAGCCGCGGAATAGAAACTCGAATACCTTTTTTAATTGATTGCGTACAATATGGCAAAAAATCATTGTTAATAATAGTTTTAAAAAGGAGATAACTTCCCATTTCAAATCATTATAAAAAGACTCGGTTTAAACCCATATTCTTTTCATCAAAAAATCCAAAAAATTTATATTATAATCATTATTGTTCTAATATATTTATTAAAATCATATTTCTGTTATTGAATTAATATAAACATAAAAATATCTTTATTCCGACGCACTTTCAAATGAAGAATTTCATCTTAATCCTTGTTCTTGTGTCTTTCTTCGGATCCTTCGGATCTTTTGCTGCTAAACCTGCACCAGCTCGTGTAACTGCTATTCTAAGTATTCAGGATGTAACTTGTCCAGTTGAATGTACAGGTGGTACATGTTGTACGGATATTAACTATTATTGCTGTAACGATGATCTTGGAGGGTGTTGTGAAATTGGAACAGAGTGTACTACTGATAGCTACACATGCACATGATAGTAGGGAGAGAATATTTATTTGAAACCAAGTAAAATATTGCTTTGGATTTTTCAACAATATGTATAAAATTTTTGTTATAAATAATTCAATATTTAGTATACGAAAAATAATCATGTAGTTAGTTTATATTTTATTCGCTTATTTTTCTATTATGTATAACTGTAATAATAAAAACATTGATATTAACTATTTGTTATTATTAATTCAAAATCAAATCGTGTTTTATTATTAATGGAGTGATGTGTTTGGATACGAAATTCAAATTGACTACGTACGTAAATTTTAGCCTATTATATCCGTATTATCGAGGATAAATTATACAAGAAAGGTTGTGTTGCATTATTCATTGTAAAATATTTGGTGGGAAAAAACACATAATAATGGTATAAAAATTTTTCAGATAATGTATTAGTATGGTTTTCCGTGCATTTTATATGGAATATGCACGGAATTATACATGAAAAGAGCACTTTTCCGTACATATTTGTCCTGAAAATGTACGGAATGTAATTGCCAGGACATTTTATAGGGTTGTAAGTCGCATAATTTCTCTAATTGTTTTACAAGGAGACGGTTTGTTTTTCTTGTATATCTCATTTTCACGACTCTGTATATATAATTCATAGGCTAATTTAAAAAGTTCGTATTTAATGGCCAATAGCAATAGGGTCAATATTAATAATGTCATTGAAAACCCGAGACATCCACAATAACTAACAGTAGGAGAGTTACAATTACAATTGGCACTCGATAGTGATAAATCAGATCTTTCCAAGAAGATACTAGTAGTACCAGTGTTAGAAGGTAATAATGTATGTGTATTTGTATATGTATTTTAGCCTTACTAGCTCCGCTAATAAAATATTGTGTGCCTGAATAATATATATAATAATATTATGCTATGGATAAGAAATACAAATAACATAAAAAAAAAATAACATGAATAAAACTTTGTATAATAATATGATGATGATGCAGTAATTTAAGGAATACCCATCCATATGTTATATTAAAACAATATCACCAGTTATACCCGATATAAGTGTTGAGATTTTCACAGAAGTCCTGCCTTAATACTCAAACGTATTTATCAATATTATAATGGTTATAATCATTATTATAATCATCATTATAATTATAATCCTTTTTTTCTTCTGGAGCTAGAATCAAAATAATTACATTTACTAGATCACCTGCAGCTATTACGACTGCTGTTACTTGTCCATAGCTCCAGTCCCAAATTCCTGATATCGGATTTCTTTTGACTGACATTTCAATCGAGGTTATCCATAGCACCAGTGATGGTAAAAATAATATCATATAACAGCATCGAGTTGCAGTTAATATTGCTGGGTCCATATCTTGAATACTCTGAGGAGGTGGTGAGGATAAAATACAAGGAATTATTAACAATAAGAATGCTAGCACGATACAATTTACTGCTAGCGAGAGGTCTCGCATCCAACCAGTCGCGCTAAATGGAAATTTTATTATGAAAACGTTCACTTGGTCGCCGCAACTTTCCCCTGGAAGCTTCCACTTAGCAGTTGTCCATAACCATATGTTAAAGGATGCAATTACTGCATTAACTAATATGTATACCACTACTATATACACTAACTTTTTAGATTTAGGCCCATACATGTCAAAAGAAAACGCAGCGGCTGTTGCGATAAGTAATAGAGATACAAGTTGCGATGCTTCTATTAGAAATATATAGTGTAAGCCATTTACTGTATATTGATATAAGACAGATATTACTAAGGATAAGGATGTTATCAATCCAAACAACATTGGGTCTGTAGCTTGATTCCTTTCCAGAAATACTTTTACAAATGCTAGTATACTTTGTGTATAAAATGCCGCCCTCATTCCTATTTCTATTATATCAGCATTACCTTCTACCATGCATGTTGGGTTCGACACAGTAATGGTGATAGTAATGTATCAGTTAGCATTTGAAATGAAATAAATTTAAAATAAGAGGGAAAATAAAATGAATATGGAAAAATATTTAGGTGGAAATTTAATAAGCTGAATGTATTGATGGACAACATACTCTTTATTATATTGACAATTTTGAAATATTTTTATTTTTGATTCAAAAAATTGTGGTGCGTGTTGTGAATCAAATAATAATAAACATTTAATTAAAAATTAACTCTAAATAGAACGGACAATGTATTTTGGTAATTCTTAGTAATGGTAATGAATGATAACAGATTTTGGTAATAGTTAATAGTAATATAAGATTTTAATAATAATATAAAATGTATTTTAATCTAAATTTTTTTATAATGAAATTTAATAGAATTATTTTCATTTTTTTGTATTATTAGATGTTTTATTGCTATCTTTACTTTTATTATTTTTCTTTGATCCATTTATAGTAGCAACAACGGCGGCATCATCATTGTTATCATCTTTATTATTATTACCATCAAAATTTTCCTCATTATCAAGATTAATGCTAAAACACACACATCAGGTAGTAATTAAAATATTATTATTGCTAAATTTCTCTAGTATGCATCTTTAATGATTTAAATTTATCGTAATGGTAATAGCTACAAGTTTAAATGCTAAAAAAAATTATTAAATAATTTCCTAAAGATACTAATTCTTCTAAAAAAGTTTCTAAAACAATATCTTCATTAAAATAATAAAAATAAAATTCAGCTAACATGACAAACACTTGTGTTGGCATTGACGCTTGTCCTAATGAAATAATATATAAACAAATACCAATCATAGTAAGGAGCCATATAATAAATCCAATAACACAACCAATAATCACATAAACAAATAATGTAAAATATAACTTTAAAAAATAAACTAAACTCATTGATATAGCAATTATCATAATCGCTCCTATAAAATATGCGCCAAATACACAAAATGTCATTAAAATTATCTTTAACTCCATAAAAAAATGGCTTAAAAATTCATTGAATTCCAGAAATTGTTGAAATTTTGGACACGTCCAAGCTTCCCGACACAAATGTATGAAAGTTATTACAAAAGATAAAACAATAGTAAGAATTATGGTGATATGATCATATTTAGGATATAGGATAATACCTTGAACAGTTAATGGAATAATTAATAATATTGGTTTTAGAAACTTGCCATAATTGCTGATCAAAATCATAACTATTTTAAAAATTTCAATATTGAAAGAATTGTAATCTTTTGAATTATTATACAAGCGAATTGCATTTAACAAACTTATAAAAGCTGTGGAAATTATTATGTACTTTTCATATTCAATTTCCATCCTCGCGCTTGGTCTATAATTCCAAAATCCTAGTTTGATACATAATAATATTGCTGGAACCCAAAAAAATATAGTCATTAATCCTTGTATGATTGCATTATCTGTTTTATCGCATCCGACGATCATTCCAAGTGTACTGAGAATTATATTTAAAACATTTAAGAAAATTATAAAAACAAACTCTGAAACTTTTGTCTCTTTGTTGAAATAAAAATAAATGCCAAAGAGAATATCCAATCCAAATAAGATTATATCAATAAAATATAAAATGTGGATTCCGTAAATATTAGCGGCAGAAGATGAATCAACATCTTCATGAAATAAAGGTGGTGAAGGGGAAATTGGAGCATGAGAAGAAGAAACAGTGAAAGAAGTGGTGGAAGATGAATTAGCATCTTCATAAAATAAAGGTGATGAAAGAGGTGAAGGGGAAATTAGAGCATGAGAAGAAGGAATAGCGAAAGAAGTTGTGGAAGAGGAAATAGTGGAAGAGGAAATAGTGGTGGAAGAGGAAATAGCGGAATAAGAGGAAATAGTTGAAGGAGAGAATGAAGGCGGTGGAGCTCTAACAATAGGAATCAAAAATAAAAATATCAAATGAATGAACGTGAACTTGTTAAAAAAGAACGTCAGTTTTTTTAAATTTTCCATTTTGGAAAAAAAAAATAATACTAATACATTAAGAATTGAATCTTTTTTATGTTTACTAAAAAGGAATTCTTTTTTTTTTTTTTTTTTTTGGTATGACCCAATATCAAAATAAATTAAATAATGCTAATTATAGTATAACAAATGACATTTTTCTTTTCTCTATTACTATATTTGCGAATTCAGCGTAACCGAGGACATTTTTTCTTTTGAATTATATAAAGGCGGTTTGACCCTCTCCATTTTCCATTGAGGTGGTCGCATTTTTTTTTAAAAAAGTACTTTCGAAATATGAGCCAAAATATTTGTTACACGATTCAATGTCAGTTTTTTTACGGTTATAATAATTAGCAAATATTTACATCGAACTTTTTTTGTTGATTGTTAATTCTTGCATTACTATAAAATTTACAAACACCAACTTTACGGCCAAGGAAAATCAAAATCAAGAATAAATCAAACAAACATGTTTGCTTATGATAAAAGAAATTGTATTGTATTTGGATGTGGTTGACAAATAATAATAATAATTATTGATTTATTGCATATTAATATGCATAAATTTTTTATTTATAGTGCAAGGCACCTAATCCCGCAACTTACTACAAATTTGAGAAAAAATTTCTCGATCAAAAATTCAATAATTTTTCGATCACGCGATTTTCAGTAATTTATCAGGTCATGTGATAACCTACGATCAATCCATAAATGTGAGAAATCGGCAATAATAATATTTCATACAAAGTGCACGAAAAACCATACATTTTCTGACAAAATTTTTTATAGGGCAATGTAAAAAATTATCATTATTACATATTATTTAATTGTGATTTTATTGATAAAACCAACAAAAGAATTCATTTATCAAATGAAACTTTGATGTGCCTGTTAATTTGTAGTAGGGAAAAAATGTATGTTCTGCTGCACTTTTTTGTTACCCACATTGTATTTTTTTCAGGGTTTGGTTTTTAGGTTCTAAAAAGGCCAAATCGAATAAAAATTTTTTTTTAATATAGTCCAAAAATTGATTAGTGTCATAGTTCAAAGTACGATTGGTTTGTATTTGTGTTGTATTTTTTGTATTATAAATCCAAAATGTTTTTAGTCCAAATCTCACATAGTAAATTGTTATGCTATTTGGCTTTCTATGCCAGACTAGCTCAGTTCATAGATATTCATTACATTCATATCTATTCACTTTGCATAGCCCTTTTTAATGGAAAGCTGAGTAATATTAAATCAATGCATACAGGTCCATGTGGATATACAGAAAAAAAGATATTGAAAACTATGAAATAAGCTTCTGGGAGACCTTGTAGCTATAAACTATATAAAATTTGGCTCAGAAAATTCGAGTTTTGTCCCAGAACCAGCCATTTGACACAACACCATTAGCAATTTCCTGAGCTTTGACCACACCAAAATTAGATGCTTCAAAAAGAAAATGTTGATTTCTTGAAATAAATTCCCAAAATAGCTTTTAATATCTAAATATTGAAATCCTTTTCCGCCTTCATAACATTGAGCTTTATTTAATCCTGCTGGGCTAGATCTTTTTACTACATCAACCACATGATCCAGACAATCTACTCTTGTTTTTCTGTAGAGTTTTTTTATTAAACCAAAACTACCATCACATTTGAATTTAGTGTGCCCAGCAATCATGAAATTTAATTCAATACTTTCATAATAACCACAAATTACCAAATATAAATAGAACCAAATTGTTACATTATTTTTATTTTGTCCCCCAGCATTGTCACAAGTAATTTTTAAATACTTTTCACCTTTATTCAGTTTCTTAATTTCATCAAAAATCATGCTAAGTGTACCATTAGGACCTTTTCCTATGATTTCATTTTCATTAAGAACATAATTAATTTGTTCCCTTACTGCTTCATTTTGAATACCAAATAAATGAACTTTACATGGACTAAGGTATTAAATTTTACTTATTTGTTGATCTAAATGTGGTACATGAACATTTTGGGCTCAATCATAACTATAATGAGCAGTAGCATCAATACTATGATACTGTGTTTTATCCTTTGAATAATTTGATTAACTAATTTCCTTTGTTCTTCTGCTAATTTTGTATTTTTATTATAATAATTTCTTTCTACTTTGGCCTTGTACAGATGTTCTTTAAATCTTTTGAGTAAATCTTTAGCTTCTTCCTCTTGGCAAGTACTATAATGTAAACCATCTCTAAAATGTTGACAAGTATCACACAGATCAGTCCTGGGACTCATAATTTGAATCTCTGGTGTCAATTGATGTCATAATTTTCTGAAGGCATCATATTTTAAGGATTTCAAATTATTATCTTCTTCTAGACCAGCCAGAAAATATCTATGTACTGATTTATAACTCATTTCAGCTGGTAAAAATATAACTGATTGAGTTATTCTATTGTTACTTCTTCCTGGACCTGGTAAGCCATGGACTTCTGCATAATTTTCTAGAAAATTCTTTACTACTTTAGCAATATTTTTATCAATTACCATTTTGGTTTTTCATTGAGGCATCCTTTTAATATTGCCATGAACTCTTGCTAGAAGACCATTGTTTATCAAGTGATTTCTGATATTTTCAAAATAAGACCTGCCAATTCCTAACATATTGAGATAAGTTTCTTGACAAAGCAGTGTATTGTGATCCCAGTGATAGAAGGTTCTTTTATTAGATCGTGTTTTCTTTTTAAGGTGTCTACTGGTGCTTATTGATCCACTATACATGGTTTTAAGTTGAGCCATTAAAAATATGCCTGAAAGGATTCCCTTAATTCTGCAAAATGTTCCTTGGGAATTCTTGAAGAACAACCACAATCACAACCCTTTTTCAAAAAATCAATTGCTTTTTCATATTCATTAGAACCATTGTACTTATTATTACTTTTCATATACACTTATCCCTATATATATATAATTTTATAATGTTATGTTTGCTTTGTAGGTTTTTGAAAATTTTAAATTTTATCAAAATTATAGCATTTTAAAATAATGAACCACCAACACTCATGCCTTTTTATATTATTACTATTATTTTTTTTTTTATTCTAGTTTGTTAAGACTTACAAATTACATGATGGAAATTTAGCACATACAGAAAAAAAAAATGAATTAAAATAGAAATCTAGTGCTAACTCTAGAATAAAATATTTTAAGAAATCATCATATTTACATCCAATGGAATTTTAAGAGAATATTGCTTGATAGAATGTATAATTGGTGGTGTTCTTTCTGCATTTTTTCCTGGTTTTGTTTGGAACTTCTGCTTATTAAATGTTAAATAAATTTCATCTGGAACAACAAAATATAGTTCTGTCTCATTTTCTTCATTCTGAAGTTCATTGAGATGTTTAATTACTTCATTAACCCATTTTGTTTAATGGGATGTGAATTTGAAACTGTCATTTGAAAAAGTAAGTGATTTGAAGATCTAGTTCCTGGAATAAATGCATCAATTTATTCAAATGAGTGTATGGATGGATAACAATAAAAACCTTGATGTTTTGCTGTTATTTCTTCAAGTTTTGAAAACTTAAAAGTTCCTTTAACAGTCAAATTTAATTCATTAATTAAAGAAGCTGATGTTCCATTATTAGATTTAAGTTTTTTCTTTTGTGTATCTCCTTCTCTTAACTCTTCTTCTGACTCTAATAATTTTATTTCATACTTTCCACCAGCTTTTAGCATTTTATGTGCAAAATCTTCAAGCAAATTACCACAGATACCACCTGTAATTGATTCATCTTCACATGCTTTTAAAAAATTACGTAATGAAAATTGTTGTTCATTTAAAAATCTTTGATATATTTTTTCTCTGATGATAGAAGAGGCAAATTGAACTTTGTGTCGTTGAAAAGTTTGAGGATCTACTACAATGTGTACTATCACATGAGAAGTATCATGAGGAGCATCAACCTCACCAACAGATTTTATTATCTTACCAAGGTCACAGGTTTTAATAGCCAAATCTATCTCTTGATAAGCTTCTTCTTTTTTCCATTCAAAAATATAATGAGCTATACCTCCACATAATTCATATAATTCTTTTGCATCATCTATAGACCTAGAAGTATATAACAGATTACAAGCATCTTCTACTTCATCTATTGTCCATGTAGGCATGTAATAGGATTCCCACCTCTGCAGTTTTTTTACAACCTTTAATCTTTTTTTTTTGAGGTGAAGTAAGGACTATTTTTACTGCAGGATAATTTGAAGGTATCATATCATCAACCATGTGTAATGTTGATTCCAGATTTAATACTCTACTAAATTCATCCAGTGTTTTCCCCTCAAAAACTTTATGTTCTTTTGATGAAAAATAAAAAACTCTTCCTGGATAGTTGAAATGTTGATAAATTATTTCTTTTTTTAATTTTGCAAATTGATAAAGTAAGTGAAGACCAAAATATGACTTTCCTATTCCTGGATTACCAGTTATGAAAAATAATGAAGCATTTTCGTTTTTATTTCCATCTTGAATTTCATTTTGGATTTTTTCATAAATCTTATTGTAACACTTTCTAATAGGGTAGGATTGTTTTTTCCAAAATAAAAAGGAAATGCCATTTGGAAGTGAAAAAATGTTGTCTTGCACCAAACTGTTCAAATCAAGTAATGTTTTCCAAAAAAGTAGGGCATTTTCATCAGCTTTTAATTCATGATAGTTATTTCAAAAGAATCCCAAAAATTTTAAATCAATTAATAAGCAAATTTAGCAGTATAAAAAATATATAAAAACAATAAAGATGCTTACCCTCATTAACTAGATGATGAGAGAATAATTTTAAAAATTGATAGATGGTAAGAAAAAAGAAATTAGAATAAAGTATTGAAAAAAAAGCAGGTTAGTTAAAGCTGAAACAATATACAAATAAATAAGTAAAATGAAATGGACAAAAAATAATTTTTTTTTATGCAGTTTGTTCATTACCTTTTCCTCCATATAATAGTTCTTGATATAATACCTTCCAATTCTTCTTTATCTCCTCCAATCTCTTCTCCCCTTCCTTTAATTCTTCCTTCTCTCCTTCATAATCCTCCTTCTCTCTTCCCCTCTTCAGGTCATCCAGTCTTCCTCCCCATTTTTCCTTCCACTGATTTAACTCCTTCTCCGCCTTCACCAATCTATCTCTAACTTCGTCAATTGCCATTTTGTAAAAAAAATTTTTTTATTGATTTAGATCGTAATTGTTATAATTTATAATTTATGCATGATTTCGACCAATGATAAATTAGTGAGCACATGACTTGTAATTTATTTCACAAATTTTTTTTCAATAATAGAAAAAATACATAAATAATTATAAAAATATAAGTTAAAGAATTGTCAGGGCACTTGGATGGAAGGAAAATACTCTGACTCAAAGCTATTACCTGTACTCTGACAAAAATTTAACTTTACTGCTATTATTATTGTTATTGATTGGCATTATGTTAATTAGGGCATCTCACACCCCAACGTGTTGTGCGTGAATTTCAAATTAACCAATCAGATTTTTGTATTCAAACGCCCACCCCAAAATTTAATTATATGGTTGGCTCGGTCTAAAGACCTCCTATTGCTGCGCCATGCGGCCAAATTTCAAAATAGCAATTTTGTAATTCGTTCAAAAATGTAATAAAATTTTTCAAAAAGTAGGACTTCACATGATTTTAGTTTTCTTATGCCAAATTTAGATACAATAGTCAAGGGCTAGTCTAAATTTGGTAATATTTTTCCTAAATTTAGAAATGATCATAGTGGACAAATTCCTCGCGAGCATAGTAAAGTACATGTTTTAAAAAAGAATAGAACTCTACAACAAATAATTTTTTTGAGAAAATCTCTCTATTACATTAAAACTAAAGTCATATTCTATCAATTAATAGAGCTATTTTTTTAAAAGGTAGGACAGAAAGTGACTTCTATACTTTTAAAATTTGCCCTAAATTTAGGAGGTTTTTAGACCAAGCTCCATGACAAACAACATTGCAAGTTATATAAAAATTTCCTATGCAAGACCATTCTGCTGCTTTAGAAATGCTTCCACATTACTTCACTTTTATCAACTGCTATAAGTTTTATTATTTGTGAATTTATTAAAAGTCAAATAAGTGATAATGGGTCATTTTGTATAATTTGTCTTTATTCTTTTAATAAATAATATAAATAAAAATGGCGAAATTAATTATCCATCAGTAATTTCCAACCTTTTAAAACTTTAACCTTGCCAACCCTTCTTTCAACTACTTATCCTTTATTATAATTAATTAATAAATAATCATATTAATAATTAATAAATTTCAGTTAATTAACTATTTAATTTACCTTGTTGAAATTATATTTCATAACTTAATAAGCTATCATTACTTAAATTCAATTTAGCAATTTCATCATTTAATATTTTGCTTGTGTGATATGCTAATGGATGTTTGTTGCCGCGAACTGCTAATACTAATATTACCACCACCTATGAACAGTCGGGTCGTCAGGTTCATAACAACAATACTTGCATTATTTCGTTTTCCACATTTGCTAATTTTTAGCAGTAATTTATTTTTGCAGAACTCTTATAATAAATCATATTGCTATACATTTTATAATAGAAAAATATTACAATTTCTTTTTCTTCTTTAATTGAACTTATCTCGAATATTATCAGGTGTTTCTCTTTTTGTATATCCAACAGATCCACCAAGAATTTCAATCAATTCTTTAACTTCTGCTCTCATTGTCTCAAAAGAAAATTTGTTGCTTTCTTGTTTAAATAACTCATCCGGCACAGATTGATTAATAATAATATTATTATTATAGTAATAATAAATTGCGGGATTGCAAAATTTTATGCAATAACAGTGATTTCAAAACAGCAATTATGAAGTTTATTCTTTTTTAAAAAAAGGAAGGTCATAATCATAAAGGTAATATCGATGGTATAATTCAAAGAGTATCAAAACAACATCGAGGAAATTTAAATTAAACTAGTCACAGACAATATTAAGCAAAAGATTGAGGTAAATTATTAAAGTATACAATAAATATTTACTGTATTTAAAATACATTAATATGATGATTATAAATTCATTTAATGCGAATCTGATTCATCAAACAAACAATCTTGAAACGATGCAAGAAATGAATATGATGCAAGATATAGAACAAAGAGAAGAAATGAAATAATGTGAAGTAAAGCAAGAAATTGAAGGAAGTGAAAAAGGTTTTTCCAATAATGGAATTGTTGCTGATTAATTTTTGGGAGGGTGAATTTAATTGATGGTAATAAAAATAATAGGTTATGG